>VZTG01001246.1:103919-204879 GCA_013397845.1 Melanocharis versteri | reverse complement strand
AAAAAAAAAAAAAAAAAAGCTGCTCGTGCTGATAATCCACTTGGAAGAAGGGGATTCCTTCTCTGGCGGGGCGGGGGAAAGGAACTGGCTCAGCCTGGAGTACAGGGAAGGGCAGGAGGGATTTGCTCTGGGAGCTGTTGGCGCCTGGGAAAAATCCCTGTAAACCAGGCAAAAAGCAGGAAGAGTGCTTTTCCCCACCTATCTCCTATAATAACATCCTTGTACACATGCATGTTTCTGGAGGGCTTTTCTTTGCACTGTGCAACTAATTACTGTTTTTCCCTAGAATCAACTAATTTTTACTTCAAAGTGACTTGGCAGATTTTGTCAGTCGTCGCATTGGTGACTGAGGAGGGGAAGGCAGCAGCTACACCGACCAAAACTTGGGGTTTGGGACAGCATGCATTGTGGTTTTGTTGGAACAACCCATTGAAAACTTTCTGATCCCAGTGCTTTGCATTAAGCTGCTCAGCTTATTATTCGTAATAGAGCTAGAGCATGAAGGATGGACTTAAAGGGTGAGGTGCAGAACCATTTTTCTGTGTTCAGTTGGTGTTCTCAGGACAATCCAATTTCCCAATTTTTTTGCCTGAAGAGGAAGAAATGGAATCTGAGAAGAAATACATTTTAAATGGATTTAATTACTTGATTGCCCGGCAGAGTATAGGCAGACTTGTTTTCAATATCTTACAATTCCCTACAGGTCAATATTATGAAGTATATTAGTCAAAATCTGGGTTTATTTAGCCTATACCATGTTAAAATACAAATTGGGATATAGAAGATGGTGCTTTCAGCTTAAATGGAGGAAAAATTGTATATGTTCTGTGGAAGAAAAAAATGACAAGCGAGTGTCATTTGTGAGTGTATGAAGATGTCTCAGACAAGTATAAAGCAAGTGCTATGTGGAAGAATGAAAATAAAATTTCTTTAGCAAAATTACCTTTTTCTAAATATGGAGTATCCTGTGTGAGCTGCATACCTCTTGTATGCTGCAACAGCTTTTTCCTTCCGAAATCTAATGTAGGGATGTGCTCATCATTGCTTGAGAAAACAGCTGGAAATACAGAATATTCCATTGTAATCAATCTGTTCTCACTTCCTCTTTGCACAGCCAGGCTCATAAAGCAGAACAGGATTGTTTCAAAATTATCTGTCAGTTCAGGGGAAACATCAGTTTTCCTAATACATGCTAAAAATGCTTTCCCCCCCTTTTTTTTTTTAAGCAGGTTGCCAGTATGAAAACAGTTGAGTTTCTGAATCCAGCCCACCTGAAATATGTGGGTGTACGTGATCAATATAGGGGAACATTTTGGGTAGCTAAATTGGGATTCAATTCCCTGTCTGTGTTCATAAGGATTGAAGGAAGTCTATAAATGACAGTTATGGTACTTTACTGCTCCTGTATATGGACATGAGACCTTCTTCCGTGGAATTTTAATTCACTGAAATTCCCTGTGTGTATGTATGCCTTACAGTTTTACAGGTAGAATTAGGAAAATGGTGTTTTCTGTTTGGTGGTGTATTTATAGTCTAATAACTAGAAATAAAATTGTCTAGATAGTCCATGTAACTGGAAAACAATCCTTTGTCCTTTAATAGTTTACATACATATATTATGTATATGGGTATATATATTCTAGGAGCAAGCTGTGACTGCTTAAGAGCACCTATTTATTGGTGAAGATTCTTCTTAATCCTAATCATCAAAATGATGAGGCTAAATTAAAGGTTTATTAGCAGGTGATATTCTTTTTATTGCATGATCAAGGACAGTCACATTATATGTTTATCACAGGAAACATTCCATATATATAATTTATCTTTATGGAAGGCACTGGGCAATTTAACTGTTGGTCAGATGAACGTAAGTGTAAAAATGCCTTGGCTGTTGGTGAGAGCTAAGATATAAATGGTTCTGGTTCTAGAATGGTAACTACTATCCCTCCTAAGCCTGTCTTAAAAATCCAGGGAGCTGTGGGAACTGCAGGGGGCAGAAAGGGTCCATTCTCCTGCTGTACCTACACTGCGTTCTGCCTTGGCAGACCATTTTAGTGCTGTGCTATTCGGTTTTAATATGCACCTTTTCTGTGAATAAGCTTTTACGAGCTCCAGCTCGCGGTTCAGTTTGCTTTACAGCCAGTGCTTTGAGCAGAATGGCTCCAAAGCCTGGTTTATAGTGGGAAAGCTGTCTCTTGAACGTGTGTTTCAATCCCCAGTCAGAAGCAAGAGGTAATTATGTATGTATCTTTGTAGGCACTGGGATTCTGGTGAAGATTTTGGGAGTGTGTTTGCCTCCCAAGCGTTGGCCATGCCAGGATTCGAGCTGTCATCACGGTGCATTGTTGTATCCACACGGAGGAGCAAGGCTGTGACTTGCCTCATCTCACTGCATCTTGGCCAAACTCGTGTGCAGCACTCGTACAAGCTGTTCCAGGCGCAGGGTTTGCTGTGGTGTAATTGTGTGGCTGATGGTGAAGCCTAAGCAAAGACAAAACTGTCACGCCGGAGGGTGGAACAGGAGAAGAGGGAGAAATCCGAAGACTGACTCTTGAAGTTGTAGTTATTGTAGTTAAAAGTTGGAGCTAGGTTTTAGGGCTCAAGTTGTGTGTAAAGGGACACAAAATTAGGGTGGACTGTCTTATTGTTGGGACTTTGACTTGTAACTCTTGATTTTTAATTTGCCTCAGTTAGAATCTGTTTAATAACCTGATGGCAAGGCTTGTGTTTCTGTAGGTCATAGACTTTACCTTGAATATTTTGATGTGAAAATTACCTCGCACTTAATTAAGTAACAATCTAGAAAAGGTCCTTAAATTTGTCATCACTACTCCCCATTCAGGAATTACGGAGCTGACAGAGGATGCTGAAAAGGTTTGTGCCAGACCTTTGTGTCAGCTTTTTCCATTTTTTCTGTAGGGTCACACTTGAAACACTTGGCTTATTCCTTTAGAATTACAGATGAGAAAAATCTATTTTGCAGTGCTGAATGTAGCTTTTGTCCCCATCAGTGAGCAATTACACATGTAGATGCATCTTTGTGTCCAGGAGTTGGTAAGTAATGGTTTCAGTGCTGGAAGGGCAACTGAATTTATGATTAAATTCCCTCTTCCTGGACTATAGGCCTTGGAGGAAAACTGTCTCATTCTGAATGGTTCTTCCTATCACTGCCCTGAAAAGGCTCTTGATGATAAAAGTAAACTGGTCATTGTGACCACAGTCGTGATACGCACAAGGTTCTGTGTGGAATTTCAGAATGTTTGTTCAGTGCTTCAGCCAGCAGATCAAAGAATAATTGCCTGTCAGGGGCTGTGCACTCTCACTGACAGCAGCTGCATTCTGGCATATTTCTGCCTGTTTGAGAGCTTCTTTTGTTTTTCCCTTTATTCTCTCTATACATGGGTCCTACAGACCAATTGATCCTTTCCGATATGAAGAATCATTTGCTTTTATACGTGATGACTTTTCGTCAGGTATCATTCTCTCCATTGTGGCTTCAGTTCCTTGTAATATCTTGACAGATAATCAATTCTTAGACTTAAACCTGAAATTACTTTGGTTCATTTCCTAACTTTCAAAGTAGAAAAAGCTTAAAATAACTTAGCAGATAACTGCCGTGTCATGTTTTCAGTAGCAAGTATTGTGGTTCACAGTCTAAATCAGTGTGTCATGTTCTTGCTAAAGTGACCTTGCAGTCTTCAGGGTAAGCTACTGGTGGAACTTCTCATCTCATGCCTGTTGAGGCACGTTTGCTCCCCAAGGGCCTTGCCCCATGTACCTGTCCAGGAACAGGGAAGTGTTGCTTAGGTGATTTGCTTTGTACTGTAACAGACAAGCCAGGAACCTCAGCAGGCTGTGCCACCTTCGCAGGCTCGGTGTTTGGGTTGCTTAAATTAATAAGGAAATCTTAGCTTGTTTTTCTTTAACGTTTTTAGCCTGTGCACCAAACTTCTGGATTACAAATCCTGTGGAGCATTTGAAAGAGGAGTCCAGGATTCAAGAAGCATGTCTCTTTTTCAGCTGCGTACTCTGCTTTGGCTGCCTAAGTGAACTGTCTGGTTGACTCAGGAAGGATGTTCTTCTTTGCCATGTGCTGTGGGAACTGCCTTCTCCCTGAAAGCCCATGAGAAGTGTCAAAGTCTGCTGCCAGCTTCATTGTTCAGGAGGTCTCCAGTTTCATACCTGAGCAATCTTCCTTAGTTCTTAACCACTAAGGATTAAAAAGGTCCTTAGACCTGCTGAAGGTAATGTTCTCTTTCCTCTCGATGTGAAGACACAACCTTTGGTGTGAGAGATACCCAGACATGAGATTTTAGCTCCGTACCCAGCTGAGCCTTGTGTATGTGGGACACACCAGATTGAGAATGCTCCACTGAGTTTATGTCTCTGGTGCTGAAGAGCATGAGACCTTCCTAGTGGTGCTAATCCCTATTTTGTATCCTGTACCATGTTTTCTTCTAAATCACTTGTTGGTTTCTGGGCCAAAGGTTAGGAATTAGTCTTGCACCGTGAGCTTGAGAGTGGTGAATAGCAATTCTTAAGTTGTGGGATCTGAACCGTCAGGACTTCTCTGTTTTTTAACGTGGATGGGAGAGACAATAAATACAGTTTTCTCCCTACTTGTGTTTGTTCCCTGTTGTAGAGCAAGAAGATGGATCTGCACAAGCTGATGAAGGAAAACAGTAGGGATATGTTGGACAAGAAGGCTTATTTCTTTTTTTCTGTAATCTTATCAGCAGTCAAAGGTTTGCTCATAGCCAAGCTGTTTGTCAGAGTAGTTGTAGCATCTCTTTAATTTTGTCTGCAGTCAACGATTTTATTTGCTTAATGCTGGAAGCTTTTAGACTGAAATGACAGTGAGTAGTGTGAAGGTGAGCAGGGTGGAATGGCTTTGTTTGATTTGCTGGACTATCTGTTGAGCTTTATTTTAAGCCATCAAAGCTTTAAACCCCAAACAAAGGTTAAGTGATAGCCTCATTTTTGTTTCAAGCCTTAATCTGTAGCGTTAAGGTGAAACCAGAGCTGCAAATTGCTTGCGAACCTTCTACTCTCCTCCTTTCATTTGAGGATTTTCTGTTTCTGTAACTGGTGCAATAAATCTACAGGCAAATGTTACTGACTGGTAGTGGGAAGTTTTCTGCTTGTGAATTGCTGGCTCCCCATCTCCTGACTTACTGCTCCTTGAGTTGAGCAAAAAAGTGTTTTCCTTTGAGATGGGCTCTGGGGATTCTGCTTCCTAACAAATGCCCTTGCAACTGTTAGTTTGATTCCCAGTGGTGGCTGATTTGTTTTAAACCAGAGAAAGATTAACTTGATTTAAAACCTTGTGTTTCCCACTTAAAACCAAGCACCCAGTTTTTCCTGTTCACTTGCAGATGTATGAATTCTTATGAAGGAACTATGGTTTCTTGTTGTCTTTTTCCTGGTAGATATAGGGCTTTTTTTTTTCTTTTTATCAGCCACACCTTTGCATTTCACTTGACTGACAGCTACTTTGAAACAGTGGGTTTGGGTTTTTTATTACATATGTTCCCATGTTTCTCCAAGTATTTGTAATGTGTCTGTAGCCCACAGCAGCATCCAAGGTGAGGAGATACATGTGTCCTCTTACTATACATCAGGTATAGTGACATCAAGAGAAAGGCAGTCTGAAGGTGACCCGTATGCATTTCACTGGCCTGTTCAAAACATTATTTAAAAAAAAAAATTCCCCACCATGCAAAGAGCCATTGTTAGAACCTTTCTAGACTTGGACAGAAAGATTTGCCTAGAGCCACTGTCTCCAGTCTCTTGTTAACCTATGGACAATGGAGCAAGTGAGTGAAATGCTATAATGACATTACAGTTTATTCTGTTATCCTGGCCTGTGTTGTCAGCAAGCAGTGTTGGAGCGTAGGGAGAGCCATATGTTATCTGAGAGGCCTGAATTGGGAACCTTTCCTTAGCAGAAACAGTTCTAGAAGCTGATAGATGTGTTCTGACTGGATGGAAGCTCTGTCTTGGTAGTTGTATTCTCTTACATATTGATTTGGCAGTCCTTTATGTACACTCGGCTTAATTCAAGCTAAGAACTTTGCTGCATTAGCTGGTAATAGAATCAATGCTGTAGAGAGTTACTCCTTGCGAAATTAACCTGCATTCTGTTTGCTTCAAACTACGTTTTTTTCCAAGCAGTGGGACCACATAATGCAACTGGCACAGCAGCTCCAGGATGATCTGTGGTTTACTTTAGTGCTGGAGCAGCTGCCATGGTGCTGGTCTCTCTCATTTAGGAGAAAGAATCATTTTATCTATCTCAAGACCTGTTTGAGGATCTGTAAAGTGAACTGTTACCAGACACCAGTTGACTCAAAGTAACCTGAGATTCACTTTATCAGTTGATAACTGATTAGCAGCAAGCAGTCTGTCCTGTCACATTCTTTTGTGTGTGGAATACAGCAAATACTCTACTTTAGATTTTCCATTTCTCTACTTAAGTAGAATGTTACCTAAAGTTTGGTTTTATTTTCTTGAAACCTCTCAGTTATATGTAATGCTAACATAAAACTCGTTTGGGTTTTTTTTGCCTGTCTCTGCTACTTTTCAAGTTGGTGAAGAGAACTTTTTCCCCACCTCTCATTCTTCCTATCCCGTGTTTAATGGAGCTTGAAATTAACGTGGCTCTTCTTGTCTGCCTCTTGCATAGTATCACTGGTGATGTCAGCATATCCCTGGTGGGAAATATTTCTGTGAAGATTTACAGTACACTAAATTTGTCATTGAATAAAAAAATTGGGTATTAGACAAGGTGAAACTCAAAAAAAAGAGAAGAAAGTGGATATTGGTAACGAGTTGTTTTCAGCACTACTTAAAATGTAGTGTCTTTTTAATGTAAATACTGAGGCTAGTGCAAGTTTTCATATTCTGACATTAAACATGACAAATATATTAAATATCCTCATATTCAAAGTAGTGGTGAGAGGCAGCTCACGAACTGTGACACTGTTTAATAGTAAGTCTGAAGACAGAACTGGGATTTGACTGAGCTTAAATGGTCTTGTCCTTGTACCATGCTGGTTTTGCCATGGTTGGTTTGAACACACAGCTGATCTCTTCTGCACGTACGTGTAAGATGTGAAAATATAACTATTCATACATTCAGTCAGTTGTGTTTATGTAGAATTAAGATGTAGAGATTATTAATCTACATTTCATTCAAGAGATCACTGGAATATCTCTTCTTTGTCGTTAGTGTCTTCATCTGGAGTTCTGTGTTGCAGCTGTTCCCTAGTGTATTAAACCAAGTTTTCATCCATGTAATAATCTGTAGTTTAAAAAGTAGTATATTCAAAAATCACCTAGTTATTAGTCCCTTTATTTTTCTTAAACACATAAAAGAGTCTGCAGTATTTGAATGTAGTTTAGTGATGGGGATGATGGAGTGTCAAACGCCCATGTGGCACCGAGTTCCATTTGCCTCGCTTGTCACTCAGAAGTTCATGCATCCAAGTAGCCTCTTTTAAATAGGGTTTGGCTTTGGATTCATCTCACTGAATTGACTGCCAGGGCTTTTATATGTATGTTTTGCTTCTGTTTTTAAAGGGCTTTTGTTTTTGCATCAAGTACAGACTTGAATTACTTCAGTGTTTATCAGCACAAGGAGAGAAAGCAGCAGTTTATAAGCTTTATTTTTGTCTACCTCCCCCTTGCCAGCTTCTATTCAGAAAGTATCTTTCCCTCCTTGTGCCTTTGTACAACCTGATGTTATTTCACAAAGTTTGTCTAATTACAGTTTGTGCTTCTGTCCTCTGCAATCAGCCTTGTTTTTGCATTGCAAGTCAGATTTTAAGGGACCTTGTCTACAATATACTTGATAAATAAAGGTGAGATTTATTGCACAGCAGATGTATGACAGCTCAGTAAGTGCAGACAGCTGAGATAGCTGATTCCAGTACCTTGTTTGTGTTAGGTGAGCTTTTGTGACCCTCTGCCCTCCAGGGACAAATGCAAAATTTGTCTTAAGGTTTTATGTTTTTCTTTGCTGTGCTTCGTTATTTTCATATTACTGCCCAGTTTTGCTCTTAACTGGACCTCTGTCCTGTTGGCAGCTGGTGACCAGGGTGAAACTCTCATTCACGTTGGCTTTTGTGCATTGCTGACTTCTGCCATACTCTCAGCAAGCATCCCCTCCTGAGAGCTTATTATTGGATATTATTATTGTTTTATCTGCATGATGAACAGTCAGTCCTTTGGTCACTCATGACTACATTTTGTGTTTTTGGTTGCGGGATGATCTTGATGTGGAGAACAGGGTGAGAAATGCCGTGAAAATAGTTTCAAGGGTTCCTGCAGTTCTGTGCATAAAGAGGAACAAGGCTCCCCTCTGTCATGATGAGGCTGTTCCCTAAGGAAATTTATCTTATACGATGTTCAGCATAATTTTATCTTACTGCCCTTCGTGATGTATTTCCTTGTCACATAGTTCTGCTACTTAGAACTTTTCTTGATATGCAAGTTCCAGAGTTGCTCCAATAAATTAAATTTCTTTTCTGCATCTCTCTGTAATAATTATGTCCTTATTGAAGGGTTTCAAGGAGTAGGAGATGTTTTTTTTGTTCGTCTTAGGCTGTGTACTGCAAAAATCTGGCTGTGGAAAACCAGAAGTCCTATTCTGCAGTAACCTGAAGAATTACTTTATTACAGCAATTCATTATAAAGCAAGCAATTTAACTCTGTAAGCACGTTGTACCTGTACGTTGAAACTGGCAGACAAGTCGTTTTGTGCAGTGGGGAAAAGGATGTTAAGGAGAAGGTGAGTTAGCAAATCTGGCAAGTTTAAAAGCTTGCACTGAAATTTGGAAACTAGTTATAGATGAGGGTCCCCGTGAGACACAAGTACATGATGGAATTGGTAAATGGTTTGGGTGAGAAGAATGCCACTGAGGTAAAGGACAAGCAATATTTGATTTACTAGAGAAAAGCAAGAGATGTGAAATTTGGACCTTTCTGTGCATTATCATGGAGACTGGTGAGTGAGGAACGTGAAATCCAGCTCTTCAGCTGTTGGTGACCAAGTGTCTTTCCTTAACAGTGTAGGGAATTACCAGCTCTGGGCTGCATGTTCTTGCTGTTGTACCATTGCTGTGTCTTGTTTGTGTGGTTGTGCCATGAACCAGAAGGAGCAGCTAAAGATGAAAGTTATTTTTTCCCTCCTCTTACTGATATTTCACCGACCTGAGAGGTGACACTGGGAGGCTGCATGTGGCAGCATGAGTAACTGCTGCCATGCTCTGGACTGTGCCAGTGACAGACCATGTGTGAGTGTTGTCCTACTGAGGACTTAGGTAAAGAGTTTCTAATACTGACTTCATCCAGAAGGTTCTATGAATGAACCAGTGCTGCAGTTGTGTGCTTGTACCTGCTGTTCTCACAGGTGATGCACTGGCGTGTGCTGGGCCTGATACGTGAAACTTGCCTTATGTCTGCAATTGTTGGAACTTACTCCTGTATGCAAATAACTTACCCCAGTTTGCTTGTGAAAAATAAATGAATCAGGGAGTGTAGAATGCCTGTAATCTGTGATCAGCTATTACAGCAAATCCACTTTTCATATTATGTTTAATTTAATGAAATGAATAGTGTTTTTCCAAGTAATCAAGTTATGAGCCACTTGTGTCCCTCTTTAAATAGGCCCGTCTCTAAGTTAAGATTTCCGTCTTTTATAATCAAACTCTAGGAAGATGACATAACTTTTTTTTTTTGTCCGTTTAAAGCATGTGCTCACGGGGCATGTGCCTAGATCATGCTCCTGCTGCGTGGAGTTGAGGATGATGGGATAATGGGACTGTAAATTATCTCTTTATGGTGCTGGTTTTCCTCTGGCCTCCTCCCTTGTGTGGCGTAGAGCAGCCCCAAGGCTGTTCCGAGCAGTGCCAGCTGGCTGGAGCCCTGCGGGGCCGCTGTGCCAGATGGAGACAGCAGCACTCCAGTGAAAGCCAAACGTGCTTCCCGGGGTCGTGGAGAGGTGCAGCCTCTGCATCCCCGCCAGGGATCCCTGGGCAAGGGCTGTCCTGGGACTCAGTTACTCCTGTGCTGGTGCAGCCATGGAAAGGGCTGGGCTTGGGCATCTGTCGGGCTTTTTTTGGAGTAGATTCATGATACAATATTCAGCTATTACACATTTTCAGTGTGTTAGCATCTCCTTTTTCCTAGTTTATGCTTCTGTACTGGATCTGTGAAATGTTCAATTCCATAGCATGTACAGATGCTCAGTATCGAGACAGATTTTTTTTCAATTTCATTAAGTGTGGTGGTTCCTGATATGTTGTCCTGGCTTTTTCCTGACTACCAAAAAATGCTGTTATCCATAGGGTACTCAGACTAGAAAAGGCTTGTTAATGTTGATATTTTTAGTTTTTTCATAAAAATGAAACAAAACCCCGAACCCTTCATTCTATTATCTGAAATGACAACTTCAGATATGCTCAAAAATAAAAGCAGAAGTTTTAATCCCTTCATTTGCCTAGTTGACTTTATAGTTTTTATTGAAAAACATCTGTTTCTTAGAATACCACTGAAATCAGTTGTTGGTGTTACTGCATTGTATTCAACCCTGTGGCTTGTTTTGTATTCCAGGACAAGCTTCGTCAGAGTAGAATAACCTCATCTGCACAAGATGTAGCCCACAAAACCCATGTGTTTGAATATTCCTATCTTGTGGAGATGAGGACAGTAAATGGGTGAAAATCTTCGAAGAATCTAATTCCCTGGTGGCTGCTCAAACAGACATTTGTTTTGTAGAGGAGCTGAGATACACCAACTTATCCAGTGTTTCTTCACTCTCTTGACTCAGAAGGCTTTGTTCTTATTGACCCATTAATGCAGCTCACACTTCTAATCCAGCAGCCCAAAATAGCTGCCAAGCCTGGATTTTACTGTGGTGGCATTTGCTGCATAGGTGGTTGGTATAACCCAACATGCAGAATTGCAGCTGAAAACCCTGCTGAGCTGGGGCACATGAGACTATTTTGGGCAGATATTTCAAGTGTCTGATTTAAATAAGGTAATAAACTCAACTTGATAGTATGTTCAAAGGACTTATTGGAAGAACAATACATTTTGAGACAACTCTCCCTGTCAATCTCCAGAACTGTTGGATATTAGTGGGGATAGGCAAGGAAGGATGTGCCTTGTAGCTCCCTTGCCCTGATGATTGTGCTTGAGGAGTGAACAAGGAGAATGGACCACAGAAAGTGGTAGTTACCATATTCCAGCCTAAATAATATTTATCTCTACTCTTGAAGAGAGCATGATGGTGTCTTTGTCGTCTCTTAGGACATGACATAGGTTCGAGAGTGATCATTCAGTCTTGTATTAGCAAGGCAAGTGATTTAAGGCTGAGTCTATCATGAAGGACACACCAGCTTGAAGTAATGAAGCAGTGGGAAGAAATGTGTGGTGAGAGAAAATTTAAAGGCTTTAGATGCATTTCCCTGATTTTTTTACAAAGTAGACTTTTTGAAAGTGACCTTCAGTTGCAAGAACTGTTTCTACTCAGTGTGTGCTCCTCTTTGCTACATAATATTTTTGCTACCTTTTTACTTGGAGAAGCTTCAAATCACAGGGAATTGGAGGTAATTTCCTACTAAGGTAGTAAATGACTTGTAATAGCTTCCTTACAAAATTCTCAACACATACTGTTCTCTTAATTCTCTCTTTTGCAGGTGAGTTACATCTACTTACAGGTGTCTGAAATAAAGCTTTTCAATGAAATTGTCAAATTTTCCTTTTGTCATGCAGAAAGCTCTGTTCTATGTAAACCCTTGCTGAGTGTGATGCCTGCAAGACTGTTCCTGTTACTTTAAATACTTTTATATCCAGCTACTACTAATAGTTAGTGAATTCGTTTTCTTTCAAGACATGAAATCCTTTTGTCCTGCTCTTCCTCAGTGCTGAATCCCTTAACCTCACCAATTCATATGTTTCAACTCACACTGCTTAACTTCTTAAAGTATTTCCTTCAAGTTAAGGTCTTGAAAGTGGAACACATAGTATGTGAAATCTACTCTTCACAGCTTTAACTTTCTGGTTCGTGAAGCAAAGTAAAGTTGCATTAGAATCTAAGTTGATGATTGGTGGAATCTCCAAACTGTTTATTGAAAGAAATTTAGCAAACCAGATCAAAGAGCAGAAGTTGTGCTTTATAGTCCTGTCAATTCTACAGAACACAGGAAGGTCTGAGTATGGTGAGTGTTCAAGCAGGAAGGCGATTTCACCGTTTTCTTCAGCTTTGTCCTTCACTTCCCTCTGCAGTTTTTGGTTCAAGAACTTTTGTGGTAAGGAGCTTTGTTTCCAGGTTTCTTCTCTCTGTGGTCAGTTAGCTGGAAAAGTGGAATGGATGACCAGGAGCCTACTTCTTAGCAGAGATGATTTTTGATGTTATTTCTTCTCTGACCTTCCAGTGAGGCCAAAGCTGGTTTTGAACCAGCCCTTAACTCCCAAGTAATAGTGAGTTCTGCTGCAGAGCACACAAGATCTGACAAACTCTGTAACTCGGCACAAGTCATGTCCTGAGTTGGACACAGTGATCACACCAAGATTTCAGAGTCACTTGTTTCATATCAGCTTGGTTTGACTAGATACTTCAATGTTTTTGTGTAAAACAGGAGGCACCTGGTGCATTGTTTCCCAATTTTTGTTCTGTATCTGTTCTTTGGAGCATATCCTCTATGACAGACAGTACCTTGTTTTCAATGGCTACTTTTTTTATTCTTTTTTTTTCTCCATACCATGAGTTTTCCTTCGTGTTCCTACTTCTCTGGCTGTACACTGCCTTTTTCCCTAGAAATTATCTGTTTGTTTACAGTTTAGACAAATGTCTACATTTCTGTGCTCCTAATTTCTTTAACGTGAGCCCACCCTTTCGAGCCTGAGCATGGAGCACTACTCCTGACACAGACTCTGAGCAGACTGTTCCTCATGCCAAGGTTGTAAGTGTTAATCTTGCTGCAGACTGGGGTGATAATTCATTGCTGTCACAGCAACACATGCTGAAAGTTGCTTCTTGCCAGATTTGTTGGCTATATGCTACACTAGAGAAAATTATTTCAAGAGTCTTATTGCATAGCCAGATGCTGCAGAACTCGTGCAATCAACCTACCCTCCCCCCTTTTTATGGCTGTTCTGACTTCAGGGAGGAAAAACTATTATACACTGAAACACATTCCTGTGTAACACTAGTAAAGAGGTGGATGAATTTCTGATTGTGGCTAATTTTACTGGTTTTTCTCGTAGGGAAGTTCTGCTTTGTGTTCAGGATAAAAAGGAAGGAAGGCTTTTAAGGTAGGGTGAAGGGCATTTAAAAGGGAAATTACCAGTGTCTCCCTTGCTGTTTCAGTTGTGTTCTCTGCCATAGTTGGGTGCTGTGGAAGTTTTGTGCTTTCTTTAAGAGCTAATGACTAGGTTGGCTCAATTCTGAAGAACTGTAGCCTCTGCCATCTGTATCTTTCAAAAGCAGGAGAACCTTTGTGAACTCTGGATATCATTGTATCTAGGCACTGACCTAAAGATGATGTTTAGTTTAGTTATACCTGAGATGTAGAGCCCTGAAGAGGAAAATAAGTGGGTTTTTGGTACAGGATCTGAGCCCCCCCGTAACAACTTAACATTTGCTCTTATATGTGTGCTGTAGAAAAATGCAAGTTACATAGCTTTTTCACAAGGTATCCATTACATTGTGGGCATAGTGGTGTCTGATTACGAGGGAGGTGAGATTTACTGACTGTTTAGTCAGACATAAATACACTTTTCCCTGTGTATTTCCAGCATAAATCTCATCCTATCCAGTGGCTGGGCATTGTGTCACCAGTAATTTTATCCTCTTGTATTTTAAGGGAAGGTGCCGTAGAAGTTACATTATTCTGAATGCATTCCCATAGGACAAAATCCAGGTAAAAATGCAGTGCTGGAGAGTTTATTATTACCCACACGTGGTGTGTCATGCAGCGCTCCCCTGCTTTTCATTCCTTGTCCCTCAGTTCTTTGCACTTCAGATCACAGGAAACACTGCCCTGAAAATCAGAACTAGGAAGGGCTTCTTTTAGACCTGAGGAAATCACCTCTGCTTGGCAGGGAGAGCTTTTCAGCAATTTAAGGTACTCTGAGAAGGCCTGAGGCCTCAGTGCTCTCAAATGCTTTTTTAACCCTGCTGTAAAGCATAAAGGCCGTGTATTTGTCCCCAAAACACTGCCCATGTTTATAACCATGGAGACAAAGCAGGAGATCAGGACTGAAAATCTGTACTGGCTCTCATGGAATATTTTTGCTCTAATCTATGTGAGATTGCTGGTGGTTTGCAATTCTAATACTCTCCTGAAGAATCCCTTGGTTTTGCTTCAAGCTCTTAACTGGTTTTTCAAGTGTAATATGCCAAGGAAGTTCTGGGTTTGTTCAGATAAAAGACTTTATAATTCACTTTCTCCTTCATTCCCATGTTTCCCCTTATCCCGCTCTGTCCCGATGTTGTGGTTTGTGTATATATCAGCCTTTCATTTTTCCATGTACAGGGGCTTTAAGAGCCCAGACAGTTCCTGCTGCTGGGGGACCCTGTACAGCTCTTGGGAGCTGAGGGGAGAAAGGTTGAGTTCCCTGTTCTGTTTCTGGCATCCATTGCCACATCCAGATGATGGATTGAGGCTCAATCTGTGCATTATAGATGTTGAATTTATTCCTGGTACTGTTTCCGTGAGTGCAGGAACAGGAATTTGTTTAGAACAAATTGACAGATGAGTTCTCTGTTCTTACCAACATTCAGATTGCACTGTGGTTATTTTTAATAGCAAATACAATGTCTTTTTTTTTTTTCTTTTTAGCAATGCCAAGCACACACAAATGTCTACTGGTATGTTAACTTTAGTGAGGGATTTGGAGCTTTAATGAACTGCTGTGTATCAGCTAATGTTTTCCCTAAGTGGTGGTAAGTCTGTCTGAGTTTTGGAACCTGGGACAGGCTAGATCCATGGAAGAATGTGCAAAAATGTGTCTCATCTGCCAAAGAATACTTGTTAATATGTTCGGGACAATAAATAATTAAATGTTTTTGAAAACTGTTAAGGTTTGTGTGATATGGGGAAGAAGGAAAGCAAATGATAAATGCGTTACTTCCCTCATTCCCAGTGAGACTGAAGTTTGAGATCTTCAAGTCCAGCTGTTCCCTCCTCCCTCCTCAGTTGTTCAGTTGGGAGACAAGAAGTGTTAAGCTGATCTGTTTGCTTGAACCGATTGATTTCAGACCTCAGTCATTTACAGCTTTGGGGCAGAGCTTGTGGAGTCCTACCTTTTGATGATGTTTCCCTGTTGGAATGTAATGTGGTAACTCTTGAGATTGCATCAGATGGATTCCCTGCTTAGGGGGAAGCTGTGGATTCCAGCAGACCATCCACGTTCATCTGGGGAGAGAACTGAAATTAAGAAGGGAAGGCAGGGCCCACAGAGCCTTTGCTGCTGTCTGAACATTGGCTTATTGGGCTTCTCAGGCTTCTCTGTAATTCAGTCTTCTGCTTGATAGAAATAATTCCCTTCTAACACAACAAAAAAGCTTTCAGTTTCTCTATGGAAAGTAAGTAAATGGAAAATAATGAAATATGGAAGCCTGTACAACATCTCATACAAAGTGAGGGAAGGTGGAAGAGTTGGAGGTTTTGGGTAGGGTGATGATGAGGGAAGAGTATTTTTAATATGTTGGTGGTTCGGGAAACCCCTGAACAGTGAGCAGTGAGGATATGGCAGGGAATTCACTAATAACTCCCTGCTCAAGTGTGGTAGAACAACCCAGAGCTCTGTTCAGGTGTCATGATCCCTCCAGACCTTAAAGAGGAAATGGCATTTCAGGCTGATTCTGTCAGGGTGGTGTTGGTGGCACAGCTGATTTGCCCATCCCAGCAATGTGTCCTGTACACGATTGTTAACATGAGGCCTTGGCACAGACACTGTTGGCCAAGTTTGGTTTCCCTGAAGGACGTTGTAAAGTCAGCAGAAATTACAGTGTAGACTCAGCTCAGAGGGAAGTTATGGCTCTTTCCTGTGGATGGACCTTCATGCTTTTTTGTCCTTTTTTTTTAATGCATATGTTGAAATTCAAATTTAAAGCCACATAACAAAGGAAACTTTTTCTATCAGTCTGAAACACAAAATCTTTTCACTTGCTGCTGTAGTAGCGTGTAAGATTTCTTGATTGTACCAATACTCCTTATTCTTGGAGAGTCTTGAAGTAACATATTGGCTGATGGGAAGCCAGTTGGAAATGAGAACTCTTTTCTTCAATTGGAAAACCAAATGAGTATATCCTTAAGTCCCTCAAAAGCACTGCTCGTGGTATCTAATGTCTATTAATCATTTCTGAGGAGAAATTATGGAAATGTTACTCAATGCACTAATTCTCTACAGCATTTCTAATTACTCCATTGATTTTCTTGAAGCGTAGATTTGTGTAAAGGAGCACTGGGGCATATTTGAACAAAATACAGAGCAATAAAACTGTAATTGTAATTCATGTATGTTCAACAAACAAAGCATTAATTTTATTAGTTTTTCCAGCAGTCTGTGTGTTTGAAGTGTAGTTGGTTCTTTCTTAAGCCTGTGATTCATTAAACTTTCTGCACTATTTTGTCTCATCTATCAGGCAGTCTCACATTGATTTGGTGTTTTATATGTAGATATTGTGTAGGTAATTAATTTTAAAAAGACAAAAAATGTATGCAAAGGCTGTTTTAGTAGTTGCTTGTGGTAAAGTTTTCCCCTTCTCTATGGTATTAGTCATAAAAGAAGGAAAAATGTTCCTCAGGTTGTTCCAATCAGTCTGCATTCAGTGACTGAGTTCTGGTCCATTGAACAGTCACTGCTCTGTTATATCAGAGATAATAATACTGTGACTTCATCTGTTGTTTTACTAAAAATGCAAATAATTATTGGGACTGGTTATAAAATTTCTTTCTTTCAATCCCAGTGTCTCACGACAGGCTCCTATTAAACTTCATCTCCCATCATGAGAGGCCAGAATGTATGATGAGAAAATGTGTTCTGGTATACAGAATCCTGTAAGAGCACTTACTTATTTCTTTTTTGTGATGTTGTTGTTGGGTGGAGCTCAGGGTTTGGGTATTTTTTTTTTTCTTATATAAATGCATTTCCAGATGTTAACTTTTGAAAGTCTCGGTTTGAATTCTGAGGTTTTAATCCTTCATTTCATCGCACAGAATCATTGTAGTGGATTTTTTTTGAAGTTTAATTGGGGTTTTTTGGTGTGTGTATATATGTTAAAAAACCACACACATATAGTCACTGGTAATTTGCTTAACCTTGGGCAGGAAAAGTGGAGAATGGTAATAGGAGATGCTTCAAGGTGTGTGGTATCCAGTATAGTACAGGATCTGTTCTTTCTCTGCCTTTTTGAGGCTCAGGTTCACTAATTTAACGATCAATTTAAAGAGGCTTCAAGGTCTGCTGTGTTTTGTCAGAGCAGCAGAGCTGGACCATATGCATGATGTTTTTTTCCCTTTATCCTTTTTTGTAATTTCTTTGGATGTGATTGGCTGTCGGTGTTTGTTGTCTTATTCTCTGATTAAAAGATGAATTTAGTTTGCGATAGGAGTTAAAAAGCAATTTGTTTCACCAATGCATGTTCCAATTTTCATTAGTGTCTTTTTTCTAGTTGGGAGTCTTCAGATACATGATTTTTGCTTTCTAAAGAGGTTATTTAAATCACATGATTATTATATTTATACAACTGAAGTTTTCTGTGTTCTGCTTCGCACAAAAGTGCGTGTACACCAAGTACCCTCACACTCTTCTGATAAAATAAACTCTAAATTATATCTGAGTAATTCTTTTTCTGAAGCTGTCTGCAGCTTTGCTGCACAGATGCCCTTTTGCTAAATGAAACACCACTTATCTTAATTATTAGTGTTAATGGATGTGCTGTGGGCTCAGTATTTGCTATTGTCAGGTAGAATCTAAGTTATGTCTTTTTGTGCTTGACAAATGTGACAGAACTGTAGTTCTGACTGTCGTGTCTGAATGAATCAGTGCCATGTGCATGAGGAGTTGCTGGCAATCACCTGGAATGCAGACTGACTTCTCTTCTTTCAAGCATCTTTTGCAGGCACTGTTATTCCTGAAATGCCACGTGCTCCAAATTTGTCAGGTGTGTGTGTGTGTTCCAGTGATGCCTTGTGCCTTCTCCTTGTGCATTTATCTCTTCCTAAAGGTCTCTCCGCTCTTACAGAATCTGCTTCTGTCCAAGGATGCAAGGTGAAGTGCTGAATATCCATGGCATTGATATAAGTAGACATAAATAGATCAAGGCCTCTACAAAAAACCCATGTACTTTCCCTTTATATAGACTATTCTTGTGTTAAGGTATTATTTTTAATTGAAATTGCAGTGTGTTCCTGGTCCTTGGGATGTGCTCAATGTTAAGAGTCTATAAATTGTATTCTGAAACCATCTTTGCAGGAAATTAAGATTCAGATTCTGTTTTCTTTCTTCTAAGTAGAATGGTTACACTTTTTAATACATTATACATATGTGTGTATATGTTCATAAAGTGTATTTTCGTTTGAGAAGAGAGATAGTTCTTTGCGAAATGCAGGGTTTCCCAAGAGCCAATGAAAGAAAAGGGAACTGAGTGGGCTGAAACAGTTTTGATCTAAGAAGTTGTCACACTGACTGGAGTTCTATTTTCCCTCTTTCTTCATAATATTCCTGACCTGTCCACTATGTGGATTTTTTCTCCTTGTTGCTTTTTAGTGTTGTCAGTTGACTTGTCTCTAGCAGAACTGTGGTGACGAATTTGCTGTGCAAACACGTGTTCAAAGAGTCGTGTGGAATATTAATAGATCTGATAAATCTTTTCTCCATGAGTTTTACCTGGGAATGGTGAACTGAAAAGTCCTAATGCAGATTTGGGGTTAAACACGTGTAGGTATCACTGTCCCCCTGTTTCCCTCATCAGTTACCACTGCCATCACTTGATTATCAGAAATGGGATGTCAGGAAATCCTGCTCTGATTGAGTTTTTTGGCACGTTGATTTCAATTATTTCATTACTGAGGAAGAAGTGCCAGGGAATGGATTTGCAGGACTGATGAAAACCACTTGAACTTGCCTGTAAAGTTTCTGGAAAATCTCCCCTCTCTTAGAGAATCTTTTCTCTGCACCCTTAATTTCTGTGTGATTAATGAAAGAATAACTGGAGTCATTTATTAACTTCCACAGGCAAATTGTCTGTTACATCCAAGTGCTGTTCTAGCTCTCTGGCAGTGGACAAAATTAAATCTCTAATAGAAACCTTAATGTCCTCACAAAAAAAGAGGTGGAAAATGTTACATATTATGTAGCATGTTACTTTTTCTTGCTTACAGGGCACAGACATAAGGGCTTGTAGAGCACCTGGAATGTGTTTGAATACTTCACTGACCTGGCTCGTGTAAGGGCAGGAGTTAAATCTGCTGGAGGTGAACCCATTCGTGTTTCTTTTAAAATCAGGTTGTTGTCGCTAAGCTTTATAAGCATTTTTGGTTTGGATGTAGCTTCAAGATACTCTTTGGCATCTTTAAACATTTTGCTTTGCTGTCTTCTAACTTGAGTTCTCGTATTCTTGTTTAAAGAGCATTTTGTGAGAATGTGAGGCAATGTGCATATTATGAGTTCTGAAGTACTGTCAGAAAGATGCACTGTGGAATGACGAGGTGGCATCGTGTCGAAACTGTTCTGTCTTGACGGTTCCTGCTCTACAGAACTCTCAACAGTTTCAGGAGCTGGAATAGTTTTAGGATTTTTTTAAAGTTGAATTCAGATTTTCAGTTATTTAGGTTAAAAGCTGTGCGCTTTTTGAAAGATCTCTAACAACTGCTTGGAGCTGGCTACCAGAAATGGTTCTTGGAACTCCCCAGTTGCTCTGTAAGATGAGTCTTTTATGGGGTACAGCATTGAGGAGTTGTTCTGGTTTCTGGTTTGTTTGAGGTTTTTTTTTGTACTTTTCACACACTCCTGAAGACACAGAATTTGATGTATTTGGTAGCATAAAGGCAGATGGATTTTTATCTCACCAGGACTGGGTAAGCACTTCAACTGAAATATCATCTTCCATTTCCATCTTTCATATTTTAATAGAAGCTTTAGAATTTCATGAAACCTAATCAATTCAGAAAGAAACTGGTGTTTACACAGGCACATTGTCTAATGCCCACATTATGTTTTCATGCTTTACATCAAGGAAGGAAGGCTTGATTTAGTTCCTGCACTTTAATTGTATTTTGACCCTTTCTTCTGCAGCCCTTCCAACGCCTTCCTTCGGAACAGCAGAGGGTAGGTGAGACAGGCTTCTCTGTAAAACATGGCAAGTCAAATGGCAAAAAGTGGAGGTGCCTTGGGTTTGGTTTATTCCATCCTTTAAAGAGAGAGGAAATTGGGAGAAAGATCTGGTGTTGATATTATGGAAATAGACTTTCACTGTAATTAACAGCCTGGGAGTTTTTCTGCTTGCTTTTCTTATCCTGGTGTTGCGAAAGCTTGCTGTCCTGCTGGGATTTCTTTTTGGAATGCAGAGGTGTGTTCTAGCTAAAAGCATGTGCTTTGCCTAATAAGCTTTCCTAGCCACTGAGCCCAGCTGGCTGCTGCAGTCTGCATTTGTTTTGTCTTAACTAATTTTTATAGCCACGCTATAAATGAAACTAACACTTTTTACATTAAATGACAAACCAAGCACAATGTCCATAAATGAAACCCAACACTATAATCTACTAATCTTTGCTTTCAATGGGCAGCATTATGTAACCAAGCAAGCCTACTAGAAAGGAAGATGTGGAAATAATACTGGTGGGATGTGAATGGGGCTAAGCTGAAGGGATCAGCCTTTGTTGGAGGGAATGTCCATGTTGAGTTAAGGGTTTAGCACTTCCTCTCATAAATACAGAAGATGAGTGAAGAGAGCAGGGCCTGGCTGGTCAGCACAAAATGTTCTTGTCAAATCTTGGTATCTTTTGCTGTAGGTGATGATGAATGTCATCAACATGTAGCACTTTGCTGGAGTCTCCTGATGGGTTCAGTCTTGCAGCTACCTTGAGTTGATAAAAAGGGCTCAAACTCTCTGAAATTCAGCCAAATCTTTCCAACTTGATCCAAATTATGAATGAACAGAATAAATGTTAGGAGGTAAAACATGAAATAGAAAGTCTGTTTCAAAATACTTATGAGTCATTGTTTACAAGTTTACAACAGTGACACTGGAATTGTTGTGCAAGTTTGTTCTCCATGAATTTGTGGAAAATAATGTTTTTGTTCTGACTTTGTGCTGAATAGGAACATTTTTCATACAGTACTAGTCAAATATACAAAGCTCTGGCCAGTTCCTGCTTGGCTGTTAGTTTCAGTAGAGCTTTTATAGTATGATGGAGCAGCTGCTTGGAAATGAAATTTTAAAAAAAACCAAACCAACCCATAACAACAATAATAAAACCACCACCAACAAAATATCTCTGTAACCCTGTTTGGATATTTATTCACAGAAATAAGGGCAGATTTTTTCTTCTGGTGAATTCACATAGCTCAAAGCTGCTATGGGCAGGAACTTGTCCCGTTGCTGTGATGGTGAGTGGCGTCTGACCTGCACATGAATGTTCTCCTGGTCCTTGTAGGCAGCTGTGTGAGCTGGGACAGGGTGAAGTTTTGAATCTCTTTGCTGGTTCTTTTTGCTGCTTTTTGAAGAATTGCATTGCAGTGAAGCTCTAGACCTTTTTTTTTTTCCCCTTTACACAAATGTCAGTGGACAGATTTAGGGCCTGGATGTCAACTCCATTCATTTACAGGTTTGCCTCATGTTTATTAAACTGTGACTGATCAGAATCATGGTAAGTTTTTTGGAGTCAAAATTACTGATGATGACGCCTCAAAAAGACACAGTTAACTGCATTTGCACCATTAAAAAAAGGGTAAACTTTTTAATGTGACTTAAAAAACAAACACCTTTTTTTTCTTAGTAGCACTCCTAGTAATTTGCGGAAGAAACTATGCAAAATATCAGGATGAATTTCTCTGTGCTCCATTTTAAAAATCTCAATTTGGACATTTGTCTGGTTAGGTTGCCTGAACTAAGCAGTGACACTAATAAATAACTAATCTATTAATGGCCTACAGGCAGCTGTGAGAAGGAAATATATAGATTTTTACTTAATACTTGTGATTGGTACATTAAGAAAACAAACAAACAAAGTGTTGTTGAGTGTTTGGATATTGCTGGGGAAAAAAAAATCAGAAGATCTCTTCAGATGTAGTCAACAAACTGCAGTGAGGAAAGAATCCAGAACTGCTTCTGTGAGGTTGCCATCCTACACTCTTCATATAACTGAAACCTTGTTATAATACATAATAACCAAGTGGTGTCTTTAACAGTCCTGATATCAGTGGGGCACATTGGATGACATTTTTGTTGCTTCTTGGTTCCATATATGTGATTCCAAATTTCTCTCTGTGGGAAGCACCCCTTCCCCAAGCCCTCCTTAGCCACAGGAGGTAGAATTCCCTGTGCCCTGATCTTGAGAGGCAGTCACAGTTTATCAGCACCTTCTCCCAGTTCATTCCTTTGGGAGGAGGGTAAAATGCACATATTTTGCAAAACAAATTAATGTTCTAAATACATCACGAACTGTTAGAATGCAGCTGGCTGTACACTCTATGGAAAAAGACAGAAGCTCTTTGCTGAGAATCTATCACCCACCTTCCTACATACTTTGTGATTAGTGTTTATTATATTATTGTGGGACTGCAGCAATTTGCAAACTCTTTAAATGGATAAAGGAGTAAATCCCTGTCATGAGAATGCTTCTTTCCCAGCTGTTTTTCTGAAGATGCTTTCATTCATCTTACCAGTTTTAATGTAAGAAATCTAAGCTCCTTTTCTCTTCCAGAACATATTTTATGCTCATATTGCTTTAATAATGTTTTTGCTATGCTGACCTGCCTGTCTGTAGAGTTCAGAATATCCATGTCTAAATCTCGTCCTCTAAAGGGTGAATTGCAATTCTGACTACCTCTGTCTTATCTCCATAACTTTAGGCTTGCAAATTTGCATAAAAGTTTTGTAGTGAATGAAAGACCTCTTATTTAGCTCTAGTAACATGAATTATTAATTTGTTTTGTATTGAGGCATGAGAAAACAGTAAGCTTCAGCCTACTGGATATCAAACATGTTCTGTGCTAGCACATTGAGAATTTGCTTTCATTCTCTGGCTGTTCCTCAGCAGTAACGTGCAGGTTGGCTTGGAGTATTCCTGACCATAAATACATCCTCAGATGCTGACTTCTTAAAACCATAAGTGAAACAAGACAAGCAGAATTTCTAGTTTCATATATATGTCATATATAAGAACTCAGACAAGTCTTGACAAATCTACAATGGATGTGCCCTATTCAGTGTGGCATTGGGGTTTTTAAAATCATAGAATGACTTGGGTTGGAAGGGACCTTAAAGATCAATCAGTCACTGATAGATGCCCTCTGTCATTTTACTGCTGCTCATTTTCTACTGATGGTCTTTTTTGCTGTATTTGTCCCACAAATAAGTCACACCATGGAGAATCTGTGCTGTAGCATCATCCCATCCATCTTTCCTACCAGCAGAATTGCTTTGACTTTGATCTGGACTAATTAAATGCCTGTATTTTTATGGCTATCTCAGAGTAGTTAAAGAAAAGATAGCTGGAATATGTGTGCTTTTCCAAATGAGCCTGTAGGAGTTGTTAGGGCTTTGATCCTGAAGTTTCCTTTTTCTTTCCTTTCTGAAAGGGTGCTATCTAGAGTATTTCCATCGAAGTACTGTGGCAAACTTATCTTCCCAAGAGCATTCCTGTTTTCACAGGAAGAATCCCATTTCTTAGTTTTACGCAGGGCAAAATGTAATCTCTGCAGCCTGGGCAGGGTTTAATAAGACTCTGCATAGCATCAGGCAGGTTTGGCTGTTTAGCTTATTCCTTGAATTGCTTCCCCAGTCACGTGCCCACAGAAGAGATCGATACGTTACCTAATAGGACATTTTAAAACATTTCCACGATTTGCTGACGTGGGGGAGTGGTGAGGTAAAGGAATAGATTTTGCACTCAATCCGAGCATACACTACTGCGGTCTTGGCAAGCCCCTTGTTCTCATGTGGAATTTGCTGCTGCAGTGGTGCATTGCAGGAAATAGATAAAAATCAACACACAGAATGTATCCATGCAATGTATATATCCAGGGAGGGAGCCCTGCATTTGAACCTTAAGCAGCTTACCTGTTTTCACAAGGCAAATAGACTTCCCACTGTTAAAAGAATCTTACTATAGAAGGACATGTGATTTAATTTGAATAAGGTCCATTATTTAAATGGTTTAAAAACACAATAGGCTCTTAACTGCATCTTTTATAGAGTACTTGAGAAATCATTTAGGTTTGTAAATGCTGGTGGATGGGATGAGCACCTACCAAAGGAGAGGCAAAGAAGCAATTTCAGTATAGTCATTTGAATTCCGGAGAATTGCTTTGTTCTTGTTGAAATACAACTTTTTACTACTGTGACTATGTACAGGAAAAGCAAAATTACATTTTTAGAGCATCCTCCTATTATTTCCTCTAGCTCATGCTGTCCTTTAAATTGCACAACTCTTCTTTTCCTCCCAGGTTTCATTTCAGCCTTGTACCTGTTGCAGAATTTTGTGTAAAACAAAAAGTGGAAAAAGTTAGAAAAAATGCAGTGATTCAATATCCATCTCTTGAAACGACACATCATCCAGAATAAGGAGAGCAGGAGAAAAACCTGTATGTAGAATTAATGATACCTCCTCAGGTCTCTGTTTCGCCCCCAGATATAATTATTAATTTTGTCTGAGTTATGTAGTTGTAGATTGACTTGCAGCGTTCTCTTGATGAGAGCCCTTGAACCAAAGTCGTGTTTTTGTAACTTGGATAGACTTTGGCTACAACATGGGTCTCATTTAACAATGTGTCTTCATTTCAGAGTGAATTCAGAAATGTGTGTTGTATTTCTTTTGAATATTGTCCATGCATATAATCCCTGTCAGATGAAAGGGGAAAAGTTTCCTCAAGTTGCTTTCTAGCATGTTCAGTGCTTTCCTTTTTCTCTTCCACAGTTTTTTCAGTTACAGACAGAAGTAGGACTCACTGGAATCAGCAGCAAGCTGCTCACATGGTCATAATGGTATATTTTTATTTACACTCCATTTGAGAACTGTGGTGTTATTTAACAGCTTAGGCCGTTTCATCTTTAATTATAAATTGTGATATTGTTGTCTTCAAACTTCAAGCAGATGGTCAGAGCCAAGTGTCCTGTTCAGACTGGGAGAGCTGTGTAGACATCTCCTCTCTGCCTTTTTTTTTTTGGTTCTGCTGCTATCTAAACAAACATTTAGAATAACCCAGTTTAAGAAGTTACCTGTGATTTTCTGCTTACCAAGGGTTAAAATTCTGTAACTAGTGAACGGTTCTGCTTGTGCTTGTACAAATAAAACCTTTACTGGTACCCCTGACCTCAGTAGGTCTGAAAATAAAATTTACAATATTGATGGCATGTTCTTTTAAAGACATAATTGACATTTCTAATCGGGCAGTATCATAATTAAGACTTGGTTGCAGGAAGTCAGTGAACAATACTTAAGTTGATTTTTTAATTATTTAAAGCTGATGTGTCAGAGCAGTGCACTGACTCAGAGTAACTGAATCATCCTATCAGCATGTGGAGGAGTGATTTATATGCCATATCATGGAGAACTGTAGAATCAATTCCCTCTTTTTGTCTCTTCAATCCTAAGAACATGGCTTTGGAGTTTAAATTATTTAAATTTCTGAGATGTCCCAGCCCCTGTGCTGGTGGCTGATGGATTTGTGACAGACGGGTGTCAGGAACACAGCCCGGGGAGTCTGGGAGTAAATACAGACTGAGGAGTGATAGAATTGTCATAAGGCAGATTTGACCCATTTTTGTTACTCTTGAGGTGCAGAGTACTTGAGAGTAATAAATGCTCTTGGCTGTACTGAATCCTGGCTCTGTCCTCCCACAGGACAGAGCAAACACCGCTGTTGGAGCAGCCATAGGGTCTCCATCTTCAGCAAGGAGTGAAGCAGTGGTCGGTTACATGGCCTTTTGTGATTATCTGTCCTCTTTTTCCTTTCAAAAAATAGGCCAAGGGAAGCACACTGTTCGTCGCTCAACATGAGCTGCTGTGGCTGCTTTAGATCTGGAAGAGAATTGGTTGCAAGATGAATGAATAAGAATAAAAATAAAACTCTGCGTCCAGGCTGTGATCTAAACATAGCGAGGGGAATAGGATAGGCAAAAATTCCCAGAGAGGATTGACTGTTCCTAAAACGTGAATATTAAGGCCTGAAACACTAAATATGTGAGGAAATGTTTAAATTTTGCTTCAGTGTCTTGATCGGTGGCCCAGTGGAGGCATTTGCACTTCATATCTGAAAATGTTCAGTCTAAGACTTTTCTGGTTTGGGTTTGTTTTTTCTTCTTTCACCTATTCTGCTGTTAAGGTAATGAACACTGCAAACCTTAAATCAGTCTCTTCACTTTTGTTCGTGTGTCTGTAAGGGATTAAGAATTCAAGAAAGCAGAGTCTTATTGCAGGGACTGTCACAGATTGCTAAGACTCTGCACAAGTGTTGTTTTCCCTGTCTTTCAAGTCCTCTGAAGCACAACCTTGTAAGGAATGGTTTGGCAGAGCTGAGGTAACACTTGGAGCACAAACACTGCTCCTGGGGAACAAAGCAGGTTATGGTGGCAAACTTAGGCATGGAAGGAGAATTTCCCACATACACCTGTATTCTCTAGGTAGGCATATGTAGAGCTGCCTAGTAAACACCTTAGTCTGTGCAGACTGGGAATAAAGTTGTTTCTGAAGAAGCTTTGGGCTGGAAAACAAAGAGTACCCACCAAAGACTTCCAGTAATGATTATAACAGGTTAGAAAATTAAATACTTTCTCTTTTTTTCTGATGTGTCTAAACATTATATCTGTTTTACACAAAAGATGTACTTTAAAAGATGGGGAAATAGAAGTAGATTTGGTTTGGAAAGCTTTTACTTTCCTAATGCTACAAATTTGTACCTGATCCAACATTGCAGGGATCCATAACTGGTGTTTGCTTTAAGAGTGCTGTAAGAATCTGCTTTTTTGAGTTACTTGTGAATACGTACAGTGTGGCAACACCTTCCTTGTGATCTTTTAACCTCCCAAGCCTCCCACTGTCTTGTTAGTGTTACCTCGATCATCTTTTCCCCTGTACCTTTGTGGTGGATATGTTTTGCAGGCTGTGAAAGGTAGGAGGTCTTTGGCTTATAAGCTTGTAGCTAAAAACCTCTCTGTTCTGAAAGTGCTTTGATATATTTAGTGTGAGCATAAGAGGCAAGACTCCTAAGTACCACAGTGCAAAACTTCTAAAAAGATGCTTTCCTCTTATCATATACAGTTAAATAAAAATTGTACTTCTAAAGCTATTTCTGAAATAGCTGCAAATATGGAAGGAGAGTTGGTAATAGCTCAGGTCACTGGATGCCTCTTGTTTTCCCTGCACTATTGGCTTTGTAGGGGTGGTTTATTTCCATTGCCATTGGTTGATTTGAGGAGCCAGTATTACATGAAGTTGAAACAGGTTTGTGGGTTTTTAGAACAACTGATGCTTCTGCCCTGTGTGACCTTCTTGCTTTAGGTGGAGCCTGAGCTGGCCCAGGACAGCAGAGCAGGAGCTGTCAGACAGAGAAGTGCAGGGACAGAATATCAGTGGATGTGTTGATTTTCTCTGCTGCTGTTCCGATGGTTGGATGGTAAACTAGTAATAAGCTGTTCTGACAATTTGGGAGGATTTGGAGTGTCAGCACTCTGGTTTTTGACCTACTGATGCCTGCTGCTTTCTTTTTTAACTCATTTCGTATCATGGCTGTTCACAGCACTGAGAGCAGTTTTTGAGGTGGCCTCCTGACTTGTCTTACAGGTGATCACAGCCAGTTCCTCTGCATGTGTCATGCACTCATGTTTGCACCCTCTTCTGCTGGGCTAAACCTCCTCTATAGAGGGTGCAAAACCATTGCTGGTGGTCTGGGCCTGAGTTACCCCAGCCCTGGCAGCAATTCAGGAGATCAGTAGAGGGTGAAACACTGCAGAGGGAATTGAGATGCTGTCAGAACTACCAGTAACTCTCTCTATCTGCATACACCATTTACATTGTGCAGGACCATTCTTTCCTATCATTTAAAAAACTGATTATAATCTTCCAGAAGGAAAACGCTCAAGGCCTCTTCTGGTTTCTGTGTGTGGTTTGTTGGAATATCAGAGCAAAAGTAAAGGGGACAGACAGAGGTTCAGTATGGACTGAAGGAAGATGGGCTGAGGACATAAAGATGAAGGATTGGGTATGGTGTAGGGAGAGAATGGGGTGAAAGATGGAGGGTGGGGTACTTGAGGGTGAGGATAGTAGAGAAGCAGGAAGGGAGCAGAATAAAATGGGGAGGGAGCAGAATAATAGAGGGAGAGGGCGTGAAGGGAGGGGAAAACTCTACGTTTATGTCTTGGATAGGAAGGGATGTTCCTGTATCTTGGAGGAGGAGAAGTGACAGGTTGATTCTGTAGCTGAAATCCTGGTTGACTTCCCTAAAGTATCCAGACCATAAGCAGGACCTGACTTGCTTTTTAAAGAAGTTGAATCCTGTTTTAAAGCAAGCTGGTGACTGTATGCATCCGACTGCTTCTCATTACTCATTTGCAGTATTCTGTTTCATCTTAGACTGTAGCCTCAAGAGATGTGAGCAGGGGTGGGAGTATTATGAAACAAAGTAATTTGATTATTTGGGGTGGGGTGGGAGGGTGGCAGCTTTGTTTTAACTTAGCAAATTGTTTAAAAGCACAGACAGATGAAAAGGAGACAGCTAATCTGGTTAAGAATAGCCACTATGGTTTTTGATATTGATTTCTTTCCGCACTCTGTCTTTTAACCTTGTTTTCTTACAACTTTTGAAAACCCATCTTGAGCTATACTGAACAAATAGAGGATATGGACAAAATAGCTTCCTTTCAAGAATGAACTTCTCTTTCAACTTACCACCAAATTTCTTTTACATTCTTCAATTTCTCTTAGTTTCCATTGCAATAAAAACTCCTTAAGATACGAATTTTCTGCCTTTTAGCCTAAAATGACCAGCTTTTACATGCTTGTTATGTCATGTGTTTACAATACATTTAATGCTAAAAGATTTATTTTTAGCTGGCTCAGTAAAATAGCTGGTTGCTGGAGTTGTTGTCATAGCAGCAATCTTAACAGATAGGCTGATCCTATTTAGCTTTTGCAGCCAACGAGCGGCCGTTAGGCAACAGTTTGACAGTTCTGCAGCATTTTTCTAAAGATGGAAATTGTGCTGGTGGTGGTGAATTTTTTTTGGCCCAACTTTAAAATATTTCTTTCTGTAGGTGTGTGGAGTTTGATTCAACATTTTCCCCTAACAACTTATGATAACTTTGAATACACAACATGTGAGATTCAGAATTTAGGTCTTAATTTGTAGGAGCTTGAAAATAAATTACATGGTGCAACATATTGCAAGCTGCTTTGATGATTTTTTTAAAAAGCCAGAAGTATTCTGAGAGAAAAATGCCAGACTAGAGAACAAGATTGTGCATCATTTATTCAGCAGTAATTTTAAGTCGTGGCAGACTGGGCAAATATTACTGAAGAACTTTGTGGGTTGTTTTTGATGAAATGTACTGCCTGGGTTAGATGATATCTTAGGATTTTAGTAATCCCAACTCTTACTTTTTTTAATATGAAAAGAAAAAGGTCCTTCTATATTGACAAGCAAAGAAATAGTATTTTCAGATTAGTCTGTAAAATCAGACATACCTCTAAGTGTTCTTCGTAGCTCTAAGCTGTTACAGAAGTTCAGTTGCCCTCAGACATAGGTCTGAATGCAGTTCTCTCTGAGATGAAATGCGAATTTACTGCAAGGAGTTTCTCCTGTCTGTAACTTCCAGTCAGATGGTATTGAACCAAATTACTTTCAGTGTGGTTGAGTAAAAGACTTACTCTCAAAACTCTCTTAAGTCTCCTAGTAGACCGAGTAATTTTAAAAAAAAATTATTGAAGTCCTTTAGTTTAATGCTAAGAGATGGGTTTGGGTGCTGTTGGCCTAGAGTGCTTCAAATATGATTGAGTCAAAAAATCTATTTAACCTTCCAAAGACTATTTTGGTCCTTAAGCCCCACTTGTTAAAATGTATTGTTATCACGGACTGTCCTATCAGGTGTGTGTGCTTATTAATTTCCAGTCAATCACAGCAACTTTCCTCAGACCTGCCCATTCTGGGTTGTTTTGGGGAATAGTTCAGCCCATTGCTTTCAGCTCCTGGTTCAAAGCCAGTCTCAGAATGGCAAAGGCACCTTCTGTAACTCTGGCTGGTATGGATTTGATCTTGTGCCGCTGTTTTGTGGACTAACATAGAGAAATCTAATGAGTGAATCTGGCAGAATCTCCCAGCAGAGAAATGAAATATCATATACCCACACACATGCTTTAATGTTCAAGTTATATTGCAGCTTTTGAGTGCATCAGGGAGGTCGGTGCTGTGAAAAAGCAGAGTTCTGCCGTGGTGCCACCACCCAAACTCCTGCCTCCTCACCACTTAACCTCCCTGCTGGGCAGCTGCTTTCCCTGGGTTCTGGTGTTCGTCTGAATCCTGAGACCTGCTCCCTGATAGGAGTTGGAAATCTATTGGACAGATGGAAGAGTTTTCTCTGTTCTGTCCAGCTGGTGGTTTTGTCAGGTGGGGGCAGAACTGTTTCCCTGCTGTTCTGCAGCATTCCAGAGGCACCGAGTGAAAGGGACAGGCGGCAGTGAGAGCTGTGCTGGGCTACCTGGGCTTGGGGATGTGTTTCTGTCACTCACAATCTGTGTCTGTTCTGCTGTTTCAGGCAAAGTCGTGCATTTGTCATATGTGTGGTGCCCACCTGAACAGACTCCACTCTTGCCTCTACTGTGTCTTCTTTGGCTGTTTTACAAAGAAACATATTCACGAGCACGCGAAGACAAAGCGACACAATTTAGGTGAGTTCTCATCCCAGTGGTGCTCATAACCCTCCGTGTTATCCTTGTCCATTCCAGGCCAGTAAAGTGATATTTTCTTGTAGTTACCTCATTAGGCAGAGAGAGAATTTTATTTGTGGTTTGGGTTAGTTTAGTGGCATTATTCTAAACTTGGTGCTTAGACTTCCGTTGCATCACTGTTAAGTTTATCTTCGCAACTTAAAATTTGCTTAGTATCTTGGTATTTATGAATTAATGTCATATATAAAAATGTGAGGAGGCAGAGTTTCAGGTTCTTTTTTTCCTAAGTGTTAAAAATGGTGGGATTAATGCCTGGAACTAGAACATTTATTTCAGTAAACTTTTTTTCGGGAGGTCGTGTTCACTTCTTCTCTTGCTGAGGAAAAAACTCATCATTTCTATCACAAAGAAGGCTAATCACGTAGCAATCAGAATTATTTAAAAGTGCTGAAGTTTGGGGGCGGGAGGTTTTCTTCATTTTTCTGTGTTGGCTTCTTGTTTCTAGTGGGGTCATTAACCTAAGTAATAAGAAAACAGTTTAATTGGTATCGAGTACCTTTCCCTCAACCATCTCAAAAAATGCTGGTTCAAGGCCAACAAGTTCTTCTGTCAGCGTTGGTGCTACATCATGTTCAAAACCAAAAGCCTTTGGTTTTGTTTTTAATTACCTATTGCTTATAGTTTAGAATATTTTCGAGTTACAATGCAAAACCCTAATCTATATTCTATATTAAAATTCTGTTTTAAAATGGATGAATGTAATTTTTCTCCAAATTAAAATGTATTCTTGGTGGAATGATGCAAGAAACAGGAAAAAAAAGGCATTATTTCATGGCATAAATTTCCTCTTGACCAGTGTGGCCACCACTCCTAATTTAATTTATCCTAAGTGCTTATGGAACAAACTGTCTTTATTTTCCATGAAGACAGAGAAGCTCCAGAAGGCCAACAGTGCTGTGTACTCCTGTGCTTAAGAAACGGGTGTGTAAGTTTACTATTTATGGAAAAGATGATTTAAACCAGCAGATCGTTATAGTTTCTTCCTCCATATGTGTCAAGAAAGAAAAAGATGAGGCTCAGTAGTGGTATAGTTGAAGTTTGTAAATGTCTTGAAAAACAGAATACTGGAAAATAGTACTGAAAATTCCATCGTGGTGTGGCTGAGAGCACTGGGACTGTTCAGCTCACAGGAGAGACTCAGGGGAACCTCACAAATGGGTACAAATACCTGAAAGAGGGGTTGAAAAAATGTGTCTTGGGCTCTTTCCAGTGGTGTCCAAGAGGCAGGGAGGACAAAACGAAACACAGGAGGTTGTGTCTGATCATCACACAATTGTAAGGGTGTCAGAGGACTGGAACAAGTTGCCCTGAGAGGTTGTGGAGGGTATATCCCTGAATATATTCAGAATCTCTCTGGACATGGGCCTGGGCAGGCTGGATGTTCTGGATGGCCCTGCTGGAGCAGGGGCTGGACAGGGTGACCTCAGAGGTCCCTGCCAACCTCAGGCGTTCTTTGAAAACTGAAAATACCAAACCAACCCTGTGTGACATCTTTTAATTGCTTTTATAGAGTGTGGTCTCAAAGAGCTTTTAAAGTCAATTCATTAGCTGAAATTATTTTGGAATCTTTACCAACGCAGAAGTGCAGATTATTTGAGGTAAACTCAAAGGATTTCTGGTAAAAGCTCTGTGTGTGTATATATATATATATAAAACAGCCTTTTGTGCTAATACAAGTTTATGGCCACATTTAAGGTTTAAAAAATACTGTGCTAAATTGAGACTGTCAGCAGTATTTACCTGTTTATCTGTGGACACTTTGTAAACACTGTAATATTTTTACCACTAAACTCACCATATTTATGGAGAACCTTTTAAAAAAGCTTCATAATTGCACACATTCTCAACTGCTGTTTATGTATTTGGGAAGCTTAAATTGAAATCACTTTTTGTGCAAGGTAGAATTTGCTGTTGTCTGCTGTGATGAATTAGCTTCTGTTTCCTTAAAGGAAAACCAAAACTGGATGGAGGAGGGAGATTCTTAAAAATGCTCTTTCTTAAGGACTGTTGTAGTTATTGTCGTGGCACTAGACAATTAAGACTGTGTCAGATAAGGTAATTCCCAGAAGGAATAGCTTTTAGATAAAAAGGACAAGAGTTAATTAAGCCAAAGCACAAAATACTTTACTGAATCATCCCAAAAAGGATTCTTCTGCAGCTAAATATAAATTACTTGGTGCACAAATACACATAATGTGAGGATTGTGCAAGTGACTGCTCAATTTCTAGTTTAGGAGATTCCTTTCTCTCTTTTTTTTTTTTTAATGTATGTTTTGGTGTTTAATTTCCAGCTGCATGTGAAATGAGCTTTAAAAATATTTTTGTAGTTTTACTAGTGCTTTTGGTTGCTTTTCCTGCTGCAGCTTTAGTTGGAAAAATAACATTTGATAGGCAAAAACAAGTTAAGTGCTTTGAAATTTCAAAACGAAGAGGAATTATTTTAAAGCACTTGGTGACTTTTTGCTGAGCCAACATCAGTCTCCATGGAGACAGGCAGGAGCTGCACACTTAATCACAGTTGTAAGAAATACCATGGATTTCAGCTGTAACAGCTGTCTGAGCATGGCGGGGATGTGTTTGCAGCTCTCTGCTGTGTGTTTCAGGAGGCTCCAGCATCCTATTCCAGAGTGGTTTTAAATACATCCCTTGCTATCTCTGCTTCCCTGAACAATCTAAATGAAGCACTCACAATCTGACCTTACAGTGATACCTGTGCTCTTGCATCTGCCTCCCTGTTCAGCGTATATTAATAATGCTGTACTTAATTTAATGTATTCCTTGAGTTGTGGATGTGGGTGATGGGTAGGTGAGGTAAGATCCAGCTATAGGAGCTGCTTTTTTTAATCTCTGCGTTGCTCAGTCTCTCTCAGTCAATCTCCAGGACAGGCTGATATTCCCACTGGGCTCTGTGTGTCTTTTGTGGGGAGTTGTGAAATGGTGAGACCAAGTCCTTACTGATCTCATCTGGGATTCTTTGTATTTTTGATCCTGTCAGATGTTTCCTTTTCACCTGCAGGAACCTGAACTATTTTTAACTTTTCTTATTGAAACACTTACATGATCCTCATCATACTTCACTTTTCCAGTTCTAATGTGTCCATCTCTGGTGCCAACCCTTTGGATTAAGACAGTTTGCTGTGCTAATGACTTGCATTCTTAGTTAATACTTCCGTGACTTCTATTTTGTGCTTTTTAGCCTGCTGTTTAGCACAGAGCTGATATTGTGACTTGGGAATTAGTCTCAGGGACTCCAAAACTTCTTTTCTGATTGGTTTTACTTGTCTGCCTCTTTAGTGGTTGGAGTTTCACTCTTGGTGCTACTGCCTGTTTGCCAAGTAACTTGAGATCCTTCTGGAGCTATTTTGATTATCCTAAATGAATGTGTGCCATCAACATCCTCTGGTCATCTTCCTAAATAATCCTTCCAAATCAGGTTCAGCACCTGGGGAATCTGCTGGTGGTTTCTGTCCTTGTGAAAATTGATGGTCTCTTCCTTATCTTTTCTACAGCTGCTCAATGAAGGAAAATACACAGTAACTTAGTCCCAGAATAGCAGGAGCAGGAAGATACCTGTGAACAGTAGCTCTAAAAGAGAAGAGAGGTTGGTGCTATAAAGTTCATCTCAAAATTGTAGCAGTGATTAATAATATCAGTTTCCTGACTGGGACTGAAAAATCCTGGGCTGCCACCAAATGAAGTTTTAGTATTCTTTCTGAGTGAATATTTTCTGTTACATAATGTTGTTTTTTTAATATACACACACGCTCTTAGCTGCAGAAAAACCCACTGGTATAAGGCTGAGGACAGCCTGTTACAGATGGACATCCTGAGTTAGATCAGTTCAGTTATGGTATCAAAGCTCTGTGCAGAGCTATTTATTTAAACTCCCTGCTGTGGAGCCAACTCTTGCATGTCCATGCTGTGCCTCTCGCTGTTAGAGATGCACTTGTAACACCTGAACAGTGTCTCTGAAACAGCACTTCTGATACAGGTTTTGGGTGAAGTCTTGATCTGCCCTGAGGCCTCATTCTGTAGTTCAGGAGTAGAGGGAGGTGAATTAGCAGGAGTGAGGTTCAGTGGTTTAAAGACTGAACAAGAAATAGTTGGAAGACTGAACTATTATTCCATTTCTAGGGACGCTGGCAAACAGTCCATTATGGAATTAGTCCTGTTAGAGTACATTCATTATTTATTAGATCACAAACTGTTTCTTGAGGAACTGTTTTCTTTAAGTATATACTGATATAAAATTCAGTCCAATAAATACATTTGTGGTGAGAGGAATTGGGTGGGTGAACCTAATAATAATGCTCATAGATTAAGTTGAGGATTTTTGGTACAATTCAAAAAGCTTCTACTTCCTCTAGAAAACAAATAACTGTTTTTTTTCATCTGATTCAGAGGAAACATGACAGAAAGCTGGTTTCTCTACTGAAGTTGGTAAAAAGGGAAAAATCTGATTCCTGCTGTTAGTGCATACCTTTCTGAAATTTAATATATAGAAACAGGACACTTCTGTAAAGGAATGACAGTAAAAGCTGTTTAATTTTCATTTGAGTTGGAAGGTATTGACTGTAGTGTTAATTCTGCCAGTTCTTTTTTAAACAGCAAAGATTTTCATTACAGCCTATGTGAAAAGGGCAATTAAAGCTGTTCCTAGAACAGTTTACTGCAGTGCTGGAGTAGCAGTTTGGTTTTTCTCTTCACATCCAGGCTCAGAAAGGGGTAGGAAAGGTCATCTGGGCATTTTATCAGCCTCTTGATTTGAGTTCTAATGCTTTACTTGGTGATGGTGTGGAGAAGTCTGTTGAGGAGATGAAGGTGAATGGAAAGCAGCACAAAAACAGTGTTGTGTTCAGTCAGAGATGGATTGTGTCACATGAATATGCTTTTTTTGATAATATAACTGATTTTCACAGAAAAAAGGAAATAAGCTGAACCTGACTCGTCTGGATCAAGTAAAGGATTTGACGTTTTGCTCCTTGGAAATTATTACTTGAGGTAGAAGTGGCAAGGATCAATATGAGAATCATGGTGCATAAGAGGCAGAAAAAAGGGAGATTGATGATGAATGAACTGAAAGCAGGGTGTGTAGGACATGCAGACTTTACTAGAAGAACCAGCCCTGGTTTACTGGTGAGTATAAGCAGTTTGCATGACATCATGTGCAGCAGCTCAGAACTTGGTGACTGTGATTTGGGGATTCTTCCCCCAGATTTCTGAAAAAACCCAGCAAGATTAAGTAAGGGAATGTTAAACAATTTCTCTCCTTTAAACCTGAATAATATTTTGAGAGATCAAGAAGAGGTGCTGTAGCAGGAGGATTTAATTCTTCTCAGTTTTCAAAGGTTTGCTGCAAAGAGGGGAAGTGTGGAAGGTTGTAGGGTCAGAGGAGGGCAGGGAGAAGACTGACAAAAGGTAAAATATATTTTATAATAGGACAACTTAAGTACAGGAATGCTACAGCCTCCTCTGCAGCATATTGGGGCATGCACACACATGTAGGTACTGTGTGTGTACAATCACTGTATTTCTGAATGAGGTCAAGGAGCTGGAATTAATATTCCACCCATAACAACTTAACATAAAATGGTTTGATCACACTGTGGTTCCTCTAAATTAACAGTTAAAAGCATATTTGCTATCTAGATTCCATAGGGATACCAGGACATTTTTTCTTCATCTTATCTTTCCTGGCTTGGATTCATATGGAGTTGTAGGATGATATTCTAAACCATCATGGAGGCGAGTGCACAGCACAGGGACTGCCCATTTGGCTCCTGGTGTTAAGTGGTTTGCAGGATAGTATTGGGTGCTTGCCATGTTTGGATTGCAGGCAAATCGAATTTAAACATTAAAATTCTAGATCCATATGGGGCCAACAGGCATCTTGGAGACTTCAGAGCCACAAAAACACTTCTGACCTGTTGGCTCCTGGTTTAAAAACAGAAGAAAAAGTAGCACTTAATGGAATAGTTCTATCTTGAGTATTAGGAGAAGATACTGAGTGTGAGAAGGTCAAGGAGCTGGAGGCTATGACCATCATTTTTAATGTGGATTGAAAGATTTGGTATGCGAGGCTGCATTTTTGGCAACAGAAGGAAGTTTGGGGTTTGTTTTTGTTTGGTTGGTTTTTTTCCCTGGCAGTAAATACCTGCAGTTCTCAATGTCTGGATCATCATTTAGCAGGAGTAGTCCCTTTTCCACCTCTTTTCCTTCCTTCTTATCAGTTCAGGAATTCTAACCTATGGTGCAGATTCCAGGTGCCAGGAAATTGGGAGGAAGGCAATCTGATGCTGGCTTTGTGGTGATAGATCAGAGACAAGATCCAATGGAGAGCTGGCTGAAGTTTAACAAATCACTTCTTGGGAGCCTGAGCCAATTATCTGGAATGGGTTTAATGATTAACACTCAAGGTGAGAAATCAGGGAGCATGGACTAGCTTTGGATATTGGCCTAAAATGGTCTGAAAGAATTGCCAATTTAGCCTCCTTTGTTACAGAATTTGAAGAAAATGCAGGTGACTTGCATAGAACACAGAGTGTGTTGATTTGAGGTTGAAAATATGCCAAGACTCAGTCACAGAAATTCACAATGGAATTAATTTCAGTACAGGTAAAAACTGACCTGAATTCTGAGTTGCTCCTGGATGTTTTTTTTCTACTTGAGTGCACCCAGTGATCCAGGGGAGATGATACCAAAACATGGTTCACAAATACCTCTTATCCAATGAATGGCATCGAATATTATGGTGAAGTATCCTGTCCCCAGCTGAGCAAAGTCAGTTCTTTTCACCTGGGTATTTCAAAAACTGAACATCCAAGTTTTTTTACCTGGATGAGATGTGCACGTGCACACTCCGGATGTATTTGTTGTGTTCCCATCACCTCCGGTCTCTTTAACATTTTCACAAGGGACATCAGTGGATATAGTTGGCAAAGTAAGGCACTTGGGCTTAAGTAAAATGCTTTGCTTGGCTCCCAGATGGAGTTTGAAGACCTTTTGCTGCTAGATTTAAACTTTCACCCCAGAGCTGTTGTTTTTTAAAACTTAGTGTTCCTTGCACCAGTAGATAAAGTTGTTGTTGTTGTTCCTGTGTGATATTCTATGCTGCCTGCCTGCTTCTCCAGGCTGATAGTTTTATTTTTAAATGAAAAATAAGATGTATTTTCATTCTTCTCTTGCGTTGCAGCTGTTTATAATTTTGTATGTAAAGGGGTAGGAGGAGATCAGCCTTTAAAGGAAAGGCAGCTTGTTGTCAGCACAGAAGGTATAAAAGCAAAGAAAAATATTACATTCCAAGAGGTCTTTTCATTCTTAAATTGCTCTGCCTGTGATCACCAAGTAGCTATTTTGAATTCCTAAACCAGGAATCTAGATTGATCAAATTTAATGAAATGACATTTTGATTCTTTTAAATTGCTTTTGGTTCTTCCTTGTGAAAGAGAAAGGTAGATTTCTACTTAATGCGTATTTTATTTTTCCAGGGTAATAAATTCTGTATATGTGTGTTAAGCTAAAACTGAAGTTCACTGATTACATCCCCCTGTAACTTCCTGAAAGAAGGGTTGGAGTAGTGTTAGGAAAAGCTGGAAGATCCTGGAAGTTGGGAGTAGCAGCCATTCTGGAGCAGCTTCCTAAAAGAGATGTTCATCGTGAGGAGTGTGGGGCATCCTGGCAGACTCAGCAGTGGGTTAATCCAAAACACCTGGGCATTATTCCTAGGTTGGTAGTTCTCAAACTTTTTATGAATTTGAGGCCTTTTTGTTAGTTTTGTAATCCAAAATATCAATGCAAATACCAGTGGTGAAATTTGCTACATGTCCATTCTCATGCTTTACTGTTGTGTTTTTATGGAATTTTCTGGCCAGGTGTTTCAGTTTGGGATAGAGCTTAATGACAATTTAGCTTAAAACAAAAAAGTTTAGCCTAACAATGAGATGAAATTTGTTTCATTCCCCCAGTCCTTTGAGGGAGAAAGTTTTGTGTGGACTTTGTCCTTTAGGTGTGGTGTAACTTCAGTCAGTGCCAAGGAATTGCTCCCTTGGGAAGAGTTTCTGTCAGTAAAACAACCCCTTCAGTGGTTCCTCTTTCTTCTTCACCTCAAGACAACCAGCATAAGAAAGTTTAAGTGTATTTCAAGTGAAAAAATCAAATTACATTAACCTGAAACAATTAACTTCCAAACTTTCCTAGTGGACTCTTTTCCTGAGCAGCCACATTCTGGCTCCATGAGAAACTCCTGCCCTTCCTCCGTGCTGTGGCCAGGCCTGTGTGGCTGCCTTGTCACTGGTGCTTGAGGGAATTTGTCCAAACCCCTTGCAGTCATTAAAAAGACGTTAGAAGTGTTGGCAAATCTACAACTGCATTGTTCCCATGAGTGTGCTGGAGAAGAGGATATTTCCTCAAGGGTCCTTAATCAGGTGCTGGACAATTACAGCTTTAACTCCACCAGTGTTTCTGTGAAACTTTCTGATCCTTTACACCAGAAATTCCTTCTGCTCTGAACAAGTGGTTTGTGGAAGGTGGTCTCTTGTTGGTTTAAATCTGGACATCTCTGCTTCATTGCTCAGGCATGTAAATCCAGGAAGAAAGGAAAAGTAAGGAATCCTCTGAGCACAGTTATGCCTACACATTCTGATGGTAAATGGTAACTATTAGTGCTCCAGAGTCCTATTTATTCAGTATTCTGACAGCCCTGTTCTATTATTTGGGGGTCTGTTTGTGGGATGTTTTAAAAGTATGTGGAGAACAATATTTGGGTTTGTGTATTAAGACCAATACCTTGGATTTTCAACAATTTTTTGTAGAAAACTGTGCTGAACTGGTACTGAAATAAGTAATGGAGTAAAGATTGTAGAACTCTAATACTGTGTAACTTGTGATATATCCCCCCTCCCAGCTGCACAGTGTTTTATCACTGATCTCCACCACAGCTCAGAGTCTTGTCTCCTTTTGGGATATTCTGCTAAAGGAGTTTATTCAGTCCTCTGGACATCAGGGTGAAATATTCTGGTGTTGGGACATTACACAAGGTAATGCAAATCCTGGGTTTGTGACTTTCCCTGACGTAACACAGTCCTTATCCTCTTCCACAAACTGAGTGTGGTCCAAACAGGCAAAACAGAAGAATGAAGCACGTCAGCAAGATAAAAAACTGTTTAAAGTAATTGGGGTTTATTGCATAGTAGGAGAAGTAACAAACAATTGACATAGTAATTGAAAAAGTGATTTTAAAAGAGAGGAGAAGGAATAAAACCAGCTTGCAATGGACTAAAGGAGAGGGGCAGCAGGTTGTGAGGGGATAGAGGCTGTGAAGGATGGAGGAGATGGGGTTAGAAAGGAACTTTACTGAAAAACCTCACCACAAGCACTGCCCCACTCATGGAGCAGCACACAGACTTCACCTGTGTTTGCCTGCTGAGATCCATGGCAGAATTCCTGCTGCATGGCATGTGGTTTGGCTTATTTAGCACTTCAGAGTAATTCAGTGCTGTTTCTTGCAGGTCACCTAATGTGGTAATGGTTTCCTGTGTTTAGGACAAGTTTCCACTGCAGTAAGACTATTCTAATAATGCTATTTATCTGGAAATAAAAGGAATTTAAGAAACAAAATACATGAAAGCTCTACACCTAAGGGAGAAGGGTGATGTGTTTCTTAGCTGTTTGCTGGTGCAGGTTGTATTTTAGTAGGATTTGTCAGTGCCCACTGATTTTTAACTTTCCTGTGATTGTGGCTGTTTCTCATATCTATGTACTGAAAATCAGCAGTTTACTGTGATTACTTTGCGCTTTTTCCACGTTATATGTTGGAGTAAAATGACATTTCTTAGTTAGGTATTTGTTTTGTTTCTTGGCTTTCCTTTGTTTAAGGTTGTGCAAGAAAAATATTTTTAGCATTGGTCAGTGTTCATTTGTTTGTCCTGAAAGGGTGTGTGAAATGAAAAATTGAGACAGAAGTAACCTGTGGAATAAACTACCCTGGAAAACCTTTCCCCTGGAGAAATAGCTTTGAATTTGCAGTGCTGTCTTCTGTTTGAGCCTTCATTGGGATTTTAACTGGGCGCTTTCTGATTATTTTAATGGCCTTGAAGAGAAATTAATGAAGTCTTAGGAAAAGACAGTTCAAACTCATAGATCAACTCTTACAGGGCTGGTTCTGTGTGTGTTGTAGTCAGTCACTGTCCTGATGCCTCTTGGTAACTCAGGTGTTTGAAAGGTAAATTGTGAATTGCAAACAGCTTGAAGGCAGCTGATGCTTTGTTGTCCTGCACAGTTTTCTTGCTGTGCCAGGAGCAACGGAATAACTCACACTGAAACTGGAAAAATGTCTGGGTTTTTCTCCTTTTTTTTCTTTTTTTTTTTCCCTTTCAGATTCTAAGGTACAGATTTTTTCTCCTTTTGTGGACTGCTTGGAAGAAAGAGTGCCTGACTTGGAAGCCTGCTTTAAAATGCCTTCTGGTTTATGAGCTCACATCTTTTTTCCTCCTCCCCAACTTCCCTTCTGTTTTGCAGCCATAGACCTTTTGTATGGGGGTATATACTGCTTTATGTGTCAAGATTACATATACGACAAAGACATGGAACAAATTGCCAAAGAAGAACAACGAAAAGCTTGGAAATTACAAGGTTTGGTTTTCCTGCCTGAATTTCTTGTTTCTCTTTTTAATCATACCTGTCCCTCCCATTTGTTCAGTGGCAAAAAAAAAAAAACAGTAAGGGGAAGAAAAAGCTCTTTAGAGAGAGTAGTGCAGGCCATGGGAGAGAGATGTTAGTTCTTGCTTTCCAGGAGTCAGACTGTGGGTTTAACACGTGCACCACACCTAATTGTAGCAAAAATATTTTATTTTTAATTGCAAAAAAAAAAATTATAGAAATATCTAACATTAATCCTGCAAAACTTGCATAATATCAAAAGTCAGATCTGTATTAGGTAGAGAATGTAAGAGTCTGCTCCTTTAGGCTTATTTACGTGGTACAGGCAATAAATCTGTTCCCCTCACATGAAATGCCACCCTTGTGTGTGATTTTTTTAATTTTTTTTTTTAAGTAGATCATGCCAGCTTACTTACACACCTGTGCTTTCATGGTACACGCACAGTATCTATGTAGAAATATTTACACACAAATATATGTACACACATTTGTTTTATTCAGTTTGCTTTCCCTAATTTTTTCTTTTTTAGCCTTCACCCCAACAGTGGTTTCTCACTACCAGTGTACAATGACAGGTAAGAGGCGTGGGCTGGCGACGCACCTCACTAACAAGCGTCCCTTTGCTGATTATCCTGCCATTTTAGACATGAATCACAGTTAAGAATGCCAGTTTTATCGTGCAAATCGTTTTCCTCTTGTTTGGATATGTTCCAATGGTTGAATAATTGCAGCAGACTTGATTTCATATGCCCTTTCCTTGATAGATCTCCTCCAAAACAAACCTTTTCCCCTTTTTTTTTTTTTTGCTTTTGTTTTTGTTTTTTTGTTTTTTTGTTTTTGGTTTTTTGGGTTTTTTTTTTTGTTTGGAAAGGAAGTATCATTTATTCTAAACTGAGTAGTTTGTAAGCATCAGTTTTAAAAGCTTGTCATCTTCCATTTCCAGTGGCCTCTGGGGGGAATGTTTTCTTAAAGTAGGAAAGTCTGTATTTGAAGACAGATGACTTCTGTCTAGTAATGTCTCTTCCGGAATCCATGGCATCCTGTTCCAATGTGACAGCCTTAGTCAGGGCTGATATGACTTCAAACCATTCTTAACCTCATTTCCAATTTTAAAAATAGCAGCTAACATCGTATTAACGAGAGCTTTTCTGCTGGCTCGAAAGATAGCTGCCTTCACTTGGTTCCTACTACAGATCCCAGTCTGCTTCCTGCTTATTCCCTGTTTGAGGGAGGGGAATCAGAGGAAAGGAGGATGGTGAGTCCTCGAACAAGGAAATACACCTTAAAATGCTTTAGCACAAAGCACTGCTTTTTAAAGCAAGACAAAAGGGGAATATGTTTAAAAACCTTTAATTCAGGCTCTGCATCTTTTCTGGAAACTCCTTCGATCTGTGTTTGGGGCACCAAATTAATCAGCTGCAGCAACGTAACAGATCTGCATTATTCTATAGAGGAGGAACCCCTCCAGTTCCTTGCTTTTAAGTATAAGGATTTAAAGATTAATTTCTTAGTTATGCTGTCCTATCAATTGATACATTTGTGCCTTGTGGACTGAGGTGCAGCCACTTTGTCCTGCAGTGGACATCAACCTGCTGTAGTTTATATTCCAGGGAATTACAGCTACAAGATTGTTCCTCTGGTCTCATTGGACCACAGAGTTGTGCAGAGGAGGCCGAAGAATCCCAGAGGAGCTGCCAGGCAGGAAGCCTCTGTACTGATTAACTGACTAATGAATGGCATATTAAATATATATATGCACAAATGCGTATTTGTGTGAATAAGCACATTGCATCTTCTGTCCCTGGAGAACCAATCTCTAGTGACCAGTGAAGATAGAAAATCAAGGAATAGGCAACACCACTTTGAATTACTGGAGTCTGCAATGTAGACTTTTTTTTCTTTAAAGTCATGGCATAGGTTCTTTTTTATGTCCTTTTATTATGAAACCATGTGTTTCCTCACAAATTTATCCAAGGAATGAGAAAGGGAGGTGCATGGGAGAAATAATGGAGAATTATGTCCGTTTTTCTCCTTCTCTCTCCATTGTTCCAATCCATGTGCTCCATCCCTCTTGTTATCTGAAAGATCATTTCTTGCTCCAAACTGAATGTTAATATGAGCACAAACCCCAGACTCAGGGTCTTGGCTTTATGTTGCTACCACAGAGTTAATTTACCTCAGATCTTGTTGCCAACTTCAAGAACTTCAGAAGTGAATCCAGTCTGCAGAAACTGAGATTGGCTTAAAAACTGAAGAGTAAATACAGCATATTTTCAAAATTCTCTCCACAGTGCTTGCAGGGTGTTAGCTTGTACTTTAATAGATGCTCACATAACAACATGATGCCTGGAGAAAAAAAAAACTTTAAGAAAACCCCCAAATATCATGAGATTCATTTCATACTCTTGTAGTATTAACTCCCAGTGTGCCGAGTTCCCCAGTCCAGCTGTAGTTCAGGGTTATCTGATGTAACTCTGAACAAGTTGCAGCTTGGCCAGTTTGTTTTCCTTTGGTGTTGAATGTTAATAACAAGGGAGGTGAGAGTACACAGAGCCCTTCGTTCTAATTAATGTTTGGATTTTTGGGAGGGGAAAAACTGGAATTTGCTGAAGTTTAGCAAAGTAAACAATGATTGAAAAATTATGACTTTTATAAACTAGAGCCTTCATTGCCTTTTCCTTCACTCATCCCTATGCCCTGATGAATTAGCTGAGAAATGCCAATTTGAGTATTTCACCCAATAAAATAATTTCTTAGATGAAGATTTCCCATGCTGACTTGAATCTCTGGCTGTTTTATAGCAGCATTTTAAAAATGACTAATTTTCACTTCTCTAACACTACTTTCCTTTAATTGTAAATAGTGACCTGTGCATGATTTGCAAATCTTTGTTTAAGGTAGTTTATATTGGAGTTTTTGGCATGCTCGTGACTGTTATTAAACCTTTTATTAAACCTCTTTCCTTCATTGTGTTTTGGTTGTTTTTTGTTGTTGTTTTTAATTTTTAAACATCAAACCATTCCTGATAAATGGCTCTGCCCTTTCCAAATTTTCAAGAGTAATAAAACCTCAGCATTCCTGCTAATTTCTATAGCTTGAACAGAGCACGTTTCAGTTTCTGTGTCTGACTTAACTTGTGCTCCTTCCAATGAAAGGCTTCTGCAAGAACGTTTTCTGTCTTGTTTGCTCTGTTTGTGGCATTAATTGCACATGGTTTTTTGTTTCATTTCTTTTTAATTGAACAAATATTTGATTCACCCAGAATCCTTAAAAGTAATCCAGTCTGTCATGTTTAACCTTACTTAGAGTTGCTCTTGTGACATGCTTTGGTCCCCATCCTCTACAGCATTTAAACTATATAATTATATATAGATATATATAAATATATATGAATAGTGCTGCTGATATACGTGGAACTACTGCATGCCTAAAGTTAAGTGCACATGTGTTTCCAGGTATGAATTTTGTTGTATTTGACTTAAACCAGGATTTAAACTTATCCAAGGGGGTATTTTTAAATTATTATCAGAGTTCATCACACTGACTGATTGTGTTTGGCCACGTTTTAAATGCAGTGAGCCCAAACACAGGAATTTACAGCTGCACAATGCAATTGCTGCTACTAACACGGTGTTACCAATGAATTTATATAAATTCCTAAGGGAGCATTACAAATATGACCAGGGTTGCTGGAGACATCCAGTGCCAAACCTGTTGGAAGCCAGTGTTCCATCCTCTGTGCAGTGTCCATGTGTGCGTCTCCAAAGGGTCTCTGCAGACGTGCAGTGTGTCCCAAGCATTGCAGCTGTGTTATCTCATCAGTCGCAGTCATTCCCTGCCTTTTCTGTTTTCCTGGGTGTGCAGCTTGATGCTGAACCTTGGATAAAGGAAGGGGATCCTGGTATTCTTCCATAAGCTCCTCGCATAATCTGTTGTTGAATCAAATAAAGGGAGGGATGGGTGTATTTGTGTAAATAAGAATTCTCTAGTCCTTGAGAATGAGACCTTCTGTTACTAGAACCTGGAGGGTCAGTAGTAACTATGAATTGAACATTTTTGGGAGGGTAGCTTCTGACAAGCATAGCTATTTCTGAAAATGAAGATCAAAGAGCTATTAAAATTTAATGTATATTATGCAGAATGTGTAAGCCTCCAGCTATATTTTTCTACTATCCTTTTCATATGTATGATTTATAATTTATTTTCTGTAGCAAAGTGCTGCTTCTGCTCCATGCATTCTGTGAAAAATAACTCTTAATTGACTTTAATCCTCAGTTTTAGAATAGATTGCTTGCCATCTTATAATTCTTTATTCTTAATGCCGAGATGCCTTTGTGACTCACAATAATTGACCTTGCACAGCAATTTCTGTGCTACATGGAAAGCTGCAGCAGTATTGAGCTGGTCAGCACGTGAGTCTTTGCTGTTGTGTTTTTCTTGTATCAGGTTTACACTGAACACAGCTCTGTGCTGATTTCAAATCTGGTCTCCATACTACTGACCTGACTCATTTCTACTGCACTTTCCTTTGAGCAAAAGAAATCTGCTGGAAAGGCAGTGTTGGTGTTCAAAGAGAATAATGACGGATTTTAGCTCATGAGAAAGGGTAGTTTAATATTTGGAGAGTTTTGTCTGGGTGGTGGAGGGAGGGTGGTGTTGAAATGTACTACTAATTTCATTTTTAGATGACTTTAGATAGGTCAGCAAAGTGAATGTCAAAAATTAAAACTTGTCTGATCCTGCATTAATGGTATAAGGAGAGGTCATTCTATGTAATGACGTGTCCTAAGACATGTAGTAACTGTTTAGTATATTGAATTACTAATTTCTGCTGTTCTCTAAAGATTATCTGTCCATTAAGTTGGGTCAGTTTAGATTTATTTAATAACTTGTCAAAGTTCATTGATGCTGGTGCTTTCATTTGACCTCCTCTGAGCACAAAGAAATGTATTTTTTAGTAATAGCAAGTATATTCTTGTGCTGGAATTTCTTTTTTTAACTGAAAGGAGGATTATAATCCAATAATGGAAAGTTTATTGTCATAGCTGTTCTTTATAAGTAAAGAAATGCCTTTCTTTTCTTATTTTAGTTCTTCTTTGTTGCAAAATTTGGTGAAACCTTTCCAAACCATATTTTTTGAGGAGGGGTAAAAAGCAATCAGTGTCCTGTAGTTGTACATAAATTGAATCTAACCTAATGGACAGCACATTGAAAGTTTTGACTTGAACAGAATTTTTTAATCCTTTTACTAAAGAACTTCCTGAAACTTTGTTTTCGTCTGCTTAGGCATTGGAGAGAAGTATTCAACATGGGAGCCGACCAAGAGAGAGTTAGAATTGCTACGACACAACCCCAAGCGGAGAAAAATAACCACAAACTGCACCATAGGTGAGTTCCAGAAATCCCTTCTGGAGCCAAATTGTCACTGATTTGTATGTTCAAAATTCTGGGTTGTTTCTCCATTGGTAATTGTAGTGGATTTCTTTAAGCTTTGGGATAACAAAATCAGTTTTCAACTCTACCTTTTTCTCGCTGTGGAAGGATATCTGCTCTGTGACTTCAGGTACTGGTGATGATTGAGCTGTGTAACAGCTACAAAACACAATCCTATTTTTGACAATATGCTTGTAATGAGAAATCACTGATACTACCTCAACTCAGCCTTCGTCAGAGATCCTGTGCAGGGATGTGAAGGGAAATCCTGTAGTTGGTGCATCCTTAACCAAAGCAGTCTATTGGTAAATCTGGTTTAGCAGAAGCAGCACAGTGATGTCTTCCTGCTTCATATTTTACACTCTAAATGGGATCTCTTCAATTTCATACGAGCTCTGAAAGGTGATTTTATTTCTCCAGTGGTGTCAAATAGCAGGTTTGAAATGCATCTCAAAGGTTTAATGCTTAAGAATACAGTGGTCTGGAGCAAAGAATTCTCTGAAATGTGTGCATCTGCTTCTGGCTGGATGGTATTTGGGTAAAGGTGATAAAAATTAACAATTCTTCCAATTTTTTTCCTGCTGTTTTTAGGTTGGGGTAGTAGGGGGTTAAAATTAGCTCCCTGACAAGCTCTGATTAAGATTTTCAGGCATTTTCATGTGCTGTTAAATGCACAGTAACATTTTCATGGTGAAGGTTGGAAATAATGGTTAATGATACAAGGTTGTTAACGGTACAGGGTTGGAGATGTAGCCGTAGACATTGCAAGTAGGAAACGGTTTGAATTTTTTTTTCCACAATTTTAAAGCTCTATACTGTTTCATAGAACATATCACACTTTCAGCTCGTTTGCATTTGTCAAAATACACTGAACATGCTTTCTAGAGCTTTCTAATGTCATGTTTCTAATACAGTAAGTCATTTAATCCGAAGTATGTGTACATTTATTTGAAAAAAATGGACTGAGAAGCACTGAGTAAGTTGAAAATGTGTATAAAATGGTAATTCTAAAGAAAGGACCAAAGTATTTGCAGTCGTGGGACAGGGAAGACAGTTGGAAAAACATCTGGACTTTGGAAGCTTCAAGCAGCCTAGGAAAAATTAACTAAGCAAAGATTGCTTGCATCATGTTCACACTGGCATTTGTGTTCTGAGAAACTCCAGTATATTTTGTAAAGAACATTACAAATTACTAAAGATAATAGAGCTGGGGTGGGGGGAAAGAAGTTTGATAGAATTTTGAAGGTTACCATGACCTTCGTGAAGAATTGAAGCACGTTTCTGTGTTTCTCTTTCCAGTCAGAAGGAATGCTCTGCTTGCTCTTGGAGGAATTTAAACCTTTCAGGCTGTTTAAAAAAGCCATGTCTGGTTGGGTGAAATCTCATCCGCAGCTGCCTGGGCGGGGGAGCTCCGGGAACATGGGGACAAGGGAATGACTGATCTCCTCACTTCTGCAGGCCTGCTTTTAAGAGTTTCTCCTACTGAGCCCTGGAGCTGCCTGTGTGCTGAGATTTAGAAAGGAAAGAAAAAAAAAAAATCAAAGCACCCAGGAGACATAATGCAGTTTTGGGCTGCAGTTAAAAGCAGAAGACTTGCTTTCTTTCACAAAAATGCATTGGGGGTTTAACTCAAGGAAGAAAAGACCTGCCATTGTCCTTGAGCCCTTTCTCTCCACCTAACCTGCTGCTAAATATAAATCTGCTTCAGAGTCTTTTTGCCTTCCCTCCCCTCACTTTGACTTGTCTGTTTGCAGTTTCAGATCAGTGAAGAGCCTGTGTGCAGGCTAAAATGCTGCAGTAGTTGGACATTCTCGTTTCTCTCTTATTTTAATACTCAATTCTTTTGCCATCAGGTTTTTATCAATCCCATAGCAGATATTAGTGAATCCAGTTTATCTTCTGAGGTAGGTAAACGGCTCAGAGGACAGGCATGATGTCCACTTTTATTGGTTCTGGAAATGAAAATGATGCTGATAACCATCTCTGATAGGCGCTGCACATCTGTTGAGCACTTCTGTTTACACAAGAGTCTGTTAAAACATAACCAGCTGCCTTTTATGCATAAAATGCTCTTTTCAAAGCTGTTTTAATAGGAAGGCCAGGGGGAGATTTGTGGCTTTCTATCCTACCCCCAGAGATCCATGGATATCACTTGGGAGTGAAACATTTCGCTGCTCTGCCATGACGTGGAAAGGTGGTTGTGCCAACACTTGTTTCAGCATTTGTGTAAGATAAATGTGTCAGTGTTACAACTAAAATAACGTGGGACAACACTCTGAGACCTGGGCAGGTGTGGCCTTGAAAGGATGTACACAGCATGTATGTGAAAGATTTGCATATGATTCTGAGCCCTGACAATAAAATACATTAAACTTGATGTTCTTCATATCTGAAACACACTTAGGTGGTACAGTATGTTTGTTGCAGTTGCCTGTCACATCTGTGTTACATGCATGACACTCATTTAGGTGAATGTTTGCTCTATGGCTGAACATTCTGGGTACATGAAGGGAAATTTTTTATCCCAGATTTGTAGCAATCTCATGGCGCTTCTCAGAACAGCTGGATGTGTCTGCTGCTTTTTGAGCTGTTTGAACTTTTGTACAGCTGCAGGATCCTTTGTCTTTGATCAGCACCATGAATTAAAACTGAAGAATACTCAGACATGAGATGAATAGCTTATAATGGAGACTTGAACTGGTAGTTCACTAGAGGAAATAATGTGCAAAACTCACAGCTTTTGATTCTTCTACTTGAGTGACAATTTGAAACCCATTGAAGAAAGAACTTCTTGTTCACATTCTCAAAAAAATGAGGAAAAAAACTTAACAGAAATCCATAAATTTTCCTTGGTTCTCTTTAAAATGCTGTGTGTTTCCATCTCACAAATACTTTTTCCAGCTGGTAAGAAGATGGTGCAGGTAACTTCACTTGAATCTCTATTTTGCCATTGAGCAAATTGCTCTTGAAATGAGAGCTCACACTGGGCACTGCTGCAGGCTGTGGAAACTGTGCTGATTCCTGCCTTTTGGGATGTACAGGGTTGTTCCCAATGTTGCACATAAGCACCTTCAGAGTGACTTGGAACACACTGTTAACCAAGTGGAAACGTTGAGTTGTCTTACAGGCAAAAAGCCATGATGAGAAATCCTTGCAGTGTGGATTTTATGTGGGACATTGCATGTTCTGGTGTCCTGACTTGACATTTTGATGGAGCTTCTGTATTTCAGGAGATTCAGGAGGAATGTCACGTCCACTCAGGCCGTAAACGTGCTCTGTGGAAGCAGTGTCAGCTCAAGACATTCTCAGACCTTGTTCTACCTCAGACACTTCCATGCTGATTTTTTTCTTTGTGCTGCCACAGCTTTTTCCAGGTGAACCAGATCATTCTGAAGGGACAGCATATTGTGGGGAACATAGAAATTTCCCAACTTATTTTATGTTGCTCTCAGCAACTGAGTAGAGTATTGTCCTGGACTATTCAATTCACTGAGTATTTCTATTCAGAGAAAAGCTCATCTTTTGGGTTGAAACTGGTGTTTCAAGCATCCCATAAACACAAAAACTCTCACATGGAAAAATTAGGTAAGACTTAACAGCTATTAAATTAGATTCTAAAATTGTAAAAAAAAAAAAGTCTAATTTTTTCAATCTCCTCCTGTCTGTAAAGTGGCCTCCCTCTGCAAGGGAGAGAAGGGACAAAGCTCCACGTTCACAAGCAAATTATTTGTTAGGGGGTTGAACTAGAAGTGATACAATATCTTTTGGGACCTATTTTCCAAGCTCATCTTGCTCTGCTGTCATTAATACCCCCAGCAGATCCATTCTCCTGAGTATATGAAATATTGGCTTGGGATCAGCTGCTCTCTGATTAGCATATGAAGTGACTTTGTGGCTAAAGATGGGTGTAGTAACAATAGGAAGAATTAGACTCCCAATGCACATGGGTAATTAGCAGGAGCCACCCGGGATTCCCATTTGCAGTGTTGCAAAAAGGCAGAGGGGAGATGAACCTTTCCAGGAGACTGAGCAAATCCTCTTCAGCAGGAGTGATGGGATGGGGAGGTGGCAAAACCGAAACTGCCTGGGAGTAGCAGGTGGGTTTTGCAGCTGCAGTGCTGAGCAGCCTGATGGGCCAAGGAGCAGCATGAGTGGAATAAATATTGCAGCAGAACTCCCGTGTGAAGGTGGTGAGGGAAGAGGAACGGTGACCTGGAAAATATTTCTGGTTCTGTAGACGAGCTACCAGAAGGATTTTTGCCTCTCTAACATGGAAGTGTTGAAGGCTGCATTAGTACCTGGATGTTTTTTGTGAATGCACCAGCATTCAGGTGCATTTTTTGTCGTTGGATGGTACTTAAGGTAGCTTGAGTGGAAAAGTGGAATGAAAAATATGGTTTGGTTCAGCACCACGTTTTTAGCTGTGACTTTAAATTTAAATTACGGATTTGTAAGCAGTAATACTTTGATATTTGAAGTTATGACTGCACAAAGTGCATCCTCAATAGAAATCTCTGATTCTTAAATTCTTTTAGATTGCTGTGTGATGAAGGAAAGGAAAACCACCTTTAAGACTACTCAGGTGAATGTTCCCTCTTTGGCTTTTTTTTTGTCTCTAACTTCATTATTAAAATGGTTATCTTGATGGAATATTGTTTCTTAAAAGGTTGGATTGGTAAAATCAAAAAATGATACCTACATATCAGTGCCTTCTGCTCCTGTTTTACTTTGTCATGAGTTTAACATGTGTGACCATTGGACCCAATTGTGCAATACGTTTCTTAGGTCTGAAATTGATAAAGCTGATCCTAAAAATGAATTTTAAAAGCCCTTTCCTCTCAAAGCTCCCAGGGAACTCTAAGAAAAATTAGAGGGGCGTGAATATTTTAAGAATTCTAAAACATAAGTAGATATTTACTCTCTGAGGTTTGTAGAGCTGTACTTTCAGAAAGTCTTGTTAGACTTCCTAAACTTAGCTCTTTGTCAATATACAAAAAAAGCTTTCCTCTGCAAAAGGCTTTGTGAGGAGAAATTCCAGTTAGGATGCTTCAGTTGCCTTTTTGTGTATTGACTGTCTGGGAACTTGTCACCTGGATTTCCAAAGCTGGTGCCAGGAAGCAATTTGCATCACTGCAGTAATGTCACTGTGTGTGGTTTATCTGCACAGCAGTTGAGTTATCTGTGATTTAATTGTTCCTGGGTAAGATTAGGAACAAATCATTTATCAGTGAAGTCCCTGCAACATTTTCCTGCTTGGAGTGAGCAAACTTTTGGTGTAGAAACTTCTGTTAGACGAAAAGCAGTCAGCATCTGAAGAGTTGACTGATGAACAGCACTTCCTCAGAATGCCTTGTTGCCACCAGGCCAGCTCCAATGAAGAATGAATGGGGTTCTGATCTTGTTACCTCAATATTTGTTTGAATTTAAGACCCTCTTTAAGGAAGAACAGGAGCTGATGTCACTCAGTGTATGAGCTGTCCTGTTAATATTTTCATTTCACATCATGGTTTTGCAGGGTCGTGTTCTTTAATGATCACTGAGAACCAAACTCTAAAATGCCTTTCTGGTCAGGAAACTTGGCAGGAAACATTTGCTTTTTGGTGGTGGTTGTTTTGCAAAGGCAGCATTCCCCTGTGTTACTGCACTCACCAAGGTTCTGACACATGCACAAAGCTGGTGAAAGGAGGGGGCATGAATGGGATATGAGGAAGTAAAGAGGAATATCAGGATCTGCTGAAGGTTTGATTTGCATGGCTTTATGTGGAAGAAGTTTCGTTTTAAACAATACAAGCTGAGTAGAACCATTGGGTATTGAGGAGTAGTGGGTTCCCATACAATTTTAGAATTCTTTAAAAAGACATACATATAAAGGTTTTTGACCGGTTTGACTTCTCTCACTTCCCCGTAAAGCTTGTTTTGCATGTTTTGTTAGTGGGGAAATAAGAGCAAAGAGAGACACCAATGTATAGGCGTGTGTGTAGCTGCAATAGTTTAAAATACTGCAGATGAAGAAACGTTGACACAAGCATCAAAGTTTGTGAAGCCGGAACTCTGATCTCCAGGGATCTTTACCTCAGCTAAAACCCCTGCAGACTGCACAAAGTAAAAACTACTTGTATGTGAAATCAGCAGATTGCAGTTGGGGTTGAATTTTTCTGTTATCCTCTCTTGGAAAATTGCCATTCCTATCACTTGCATAGAAAATACTTCAATTTTGTAACTCTAGGTGGCTCTTGGGGCTTGGAGGCAAAGGAAGGTACCCTGTGTGTGTTTGCGCAATGGGAAATTCCTTAGAAATCAAGGTTCTTGATCCAAGGCTTGGATCATGTTCCAAACTTCTAACTCAAACCTGATTTTCCTGCTCTGGACTTTCTAGAAAGATCCATGGTTGTTACTGATCCAGGCACATTATTTTTAGTTTACAGACAGTGTTTCAATTTGATTTTTCTAAACTGCGCTCTGCACTTCTTCAGGTGAAACTTTGTCACTTAAATCCAGTTGCATAAAAGCACCAAAAAAAGCCTTTTTTTTTTCCCCTCGTACATGCTGATTTCAAGTGTAAAATGCTTGCTGGCTCAATTATTTGTCTTATCTCTTTCCCTAATGGTAGTTAATTTTTTTCCTGTGCTGTGTTTTCTTCACTAAGTCATTATATAACTTCAGTATGCAGTCAAAACAGCAGCCTTTCAGTGAAAAATGCAGTCGGTGTCAGTGACTTTGTCATATGTTTGAATGGGTTTTTATGCGAATCTGAATTTTCTTACCAAGGAAAATCCAACAGCAATACTTAGCCAGAATCTGATTCTGGCCCTCTGAGCAAGATATCTTATTTAGATGAGGCATTTTTTGTTCCAGATAAGGAAGTTGAGAATTAGCCCATGGAGCTGCACTGGTTACAGACAGATGCCTTGTGCCTTGTCGTGGGCAGAGATGTGTCCTTAGCATGAGAAGGTTCATTTTCTTATCTTTAATAAATTATAGAATCACAGGATGGTTTGGGTTGGAAGGGACCTTAAAGCTCATCCAGTTCCACCCCCTGCTGTGGGCAGGGACATCTTCCACTATCCCAGGTTGTGCCAAGCCCTGGTCAGCCTGGCCTTGGACACTTCCAGGGATGGGACATCCACGAATCTCTCTGGCCAGCAATCTGAAAGAAACCTTGATTTACTGCTGTATTTTCACCTGATTAACTTGGTGTCACCACAGCAAGCGTGGCATTTTCAACAAGGCCAATCATCCTCATCTCAGTTTTGTTCTTTTGTGGATTGCTTTCGGATTATATTTACTCTGACCTTCCATTCTGCTCTTTCGTATCTGCTTCCAGAGTTGGCTTTGTGTGGCCAGAAGGTAGATACAGTATATACTGAAAGCAGGAATATGCATAAACAGCATGTGGCATGGTTTGTGTGTTGTGGATTGTTGGATGAGCTCTGTGCCAGTTCATCAACAATAATTTGTGCATATTAATATATTTGGATGCATTTAATTTCATTGGCGCTTAGCCTGCTCCTTAAGCTATTAATTTGTGAAATCTGTTTGGAGGAAGGGTAAAAACTTGTAGGCAGCATATGGTGTGATATTAGGGGGAAAGGACGGCTGCGGGTGTGAATTTTATTTTGTCAGTTTGGTGGGAGTACCTCTTGTTCTTTACGGGTGCCATCTGCACAGGGCTCTCGCTGCAAGGCTTGTGCACTGAGCAGAGCACGCAAGAGCCCGCTGAGCTTTTAACTTTGCCTGCTTTGGGGGAGGGCAAAGAGAATATTTTATTCTATGCCACCTTTTGAAGCGTTTCGTTTCGTATAAAGGCTTTCTTTTGCTGGAGGAAAACACCTTGGAGGATCTACAGCTTAACTGGCTGTTAAAGGCTGGTGTCATAAAGCTCCAGATTGATCATTCAGGCGTTCCCACAAACATAATTCCTGTTCTTTGCTTGCTACTGTTATTTTTTGATGTTGGGTGTCTTCTGTCTATTCTCCATGACCTTCCAGCAATTATGAGAATAATCATTATTTTCATGCTCTGGTTCTTAGGACTTCAATGTCTTGAACTTTACTTTATAAGGTCTGTGAGACAGGGCAGCTCTTGGTTGCTTTGAGAGCTTCTCCATAGCTTTATTCGACTTCTTTAAATTTGTTCAGCCCTGTATATCAGAGTGTACAACAAGCACCACAGTTGAGAGGGCTCTGGCTTCAGTGGTAAACTAAGGCATTTTGTGCAGTGCATATATTTAAATGTGACATTTCATGTTATTTTTTCTGCTTTTCAGAAATAGGTGCCTTTTTGTTTCTGAAGTTCTTGTTGTGACATGATTCTACATCTCTAGTGGAAGCTGTCCCTGCCTATGGCAGGAGGTTGGAATTAGGAGATCTTTAAGCTGCTTTCCAACCCAAACCATTGCAGGATTCTATGATTCTGTCTTTCTCCTCCAGCCGATTGATCTTCATATGTTACAGGGATCACATAATGCTTTGATATTTAGTAATAGATTTGATTATGTGGTTATTTCCAGTGACATATATGAAAGATGTTTTCTTCTCTTGCGTGCTCCAGATTGTGTGTACCTTCCCCAATGTTCACTCAGTGCTCAGAAATCCTGACAGAGATTGGATCAGGTTGAAGCACAACAGGCAAAATTTGTTCAGTGGGTCTTGATATGCCAGAACAGGAATTCAGAGAAGTTTGATACAAGTTCTGCTGCAGAACTTAATGGGTTTTTCAGCCTTCCTCATGTCAGCTGAAAGAATCAAACAGAGAAATGGTTGCTGTGGATGATTACGTGCTGTGTAGGTTTCTGGGTTTGAGAACATGCTGCATTGGTTTCTTCCTGACACCTGAGAGAGAAAACCAATTTCGTGATGCAGATGGTCAGTAAAAATGCTGAAATACAAAATTACAGATATAAAAACTGACATTTTCCATGCTCTTAAAGGAAGAAAAAGGCCTTTATTTGCAAGGTGCTCCTGGGTCCTCATCTTGTGAGATGACTTACCAAAAGGTTCCAAACTATTCTTGCACACTGCAGAGATCCTTTACCTCCCCTTTTCTCTCCCCACATTTATTTTAAACTTAAGTTTGCTGTGGGAGACAGTAAATTCATATAGATAGAGAAGACCAGTGATAACCCAATGTCTTGGACAAGTTGTCTCCTCCCTCATTTTAGGAGCTTTTGTAAAGCTAATGCTGTTTGCAGCCTTATATTTATTCTAATTCAGAAGCTCTAGCGCTAGGGGAGCTTATCTGTAGCTTTTATTGGATGTGTATGTTCCATATTAATATTGTTGCAGTTCTTAAACTCTGACTTACTTTGTTTACGAAGATGAGACTGGAACACTTCAGAATACAAGAGCATCAGGGAATATTGCAAAATCTCATCATTGAAGAGATTGAAGAACAATTCAGAGAAACATTTGTGAGGAATAATACAGGTACGGTTAATTCTGCATTGAGGTAGGGGGATAGATCAGGTGACATCTCAACATCTACAGCTGCCTCCTGTGATTTTAGTGGAAGATTTAATCCACTTTACAGTGGCTTGGTCAAAACCCTTCAGTTTATTTTGTTTTGGAAACACATTTCTTAATTTAAATTCAGAGGGAAGAGAGACTTGCAGTCCCTTGTCTTGCTTGAAACAGCTTCTCTATTTACACAGGCCATATGAAAAATTAACCTTAAGGGGTTTGTTTGTTTGTATTGCCAGATATTTTAGGAATGCTGACTCATTTTACCAGGCTGAGGGTGTGCACACAGGGGCCGATTGCCACCAAATCAGAAGGAGGAGAACTTAAAGGACATCAAGTGCTCTTGCCCTGTCTGTGTGCTTGGTCTTAATCTGGGCATGCAGCCACTGCAAAGCAGTGACAGGCTGTAACCTCACAGCCCACACCATCCAAGGAGATCACTTGCCTTGTGTGAAGTGCTCTAAGCCTGGAGAAACAGGAAGAAAAATAATCCTTACTGATCAGTACCCCTCCAAAGAATCAGGAACACGGTGCTTGCACACTGCTGAGCACACACAGCAACCACAGGGAAATGAAATCACAGGGAGTGTGCCCTAAGGCAGGGAATGGGAGCTCCTCTGGGCAGTGGAAAGGCTCCTGTTTTGGCATCATCAGTTTGGGAATTGGCTCAAAGATGTACGTGTTGGAAGTAGAGTATAGAGAGTACTTTGTGTGTCTGGCACACTGTGCACACTCAGGAGTTGTTTCTGGCTCGGTTTAATCTGTGCAATAATAATATAAAATGATACACTTTTCTGTGTTGGATCATACTCTTGGTAACTTGTTTGATGTGTTTGCTCCAACGATGTCACTTGCTCTTAGGTTCTTCCAACAATATGTGTCCGAGTAGGATGTGTGGAAAGGCCAAGCTGTTGCTCTGGGGAAGGATCTGTAGTAAAGCCATCTTTGGTAGTCATTGCTTAGAGATGTCATTTTCCTCCTAAATCTGGCAAAGGGCAACCTTTCTTGAATCTTATCTCCATTTGTTGCTGGTCGTTTCTATGTCATTGCTAGAAATTGTTTGTTTAAATAAGCCACAAACACATATCTCCTGTGCTGAGCCCTGGGTCCAGTGTTGTGTCAATGTAATGCAGTTGATTCTAATTGAAGATGCAGCACGATACAGGGACTCCATTGAGCTCCTCCAGAATTGATTTAAAACCTTCTTGATAGCTGCAAACTTAAATTTTCCTTGACACACAGCAGCATGTGTGACACAAAGGTAATGAACCAAAATACCAGACCCAGGCGATCTCTTTGCATTATCCTGTGACTCTTTTTTTGCATTACTAAATGGAGAGAATGATGTGTTGAGCCACAAATGCAAAAGCCCGTGCACAGAATACCTATGTAGTCTAAAAATAACACTGAGGAGACTTAGCAGCCCTCATTCCAGCAGCAGCTGTTACCTGTTCTCCATCCTTCCCTGAGTGGCAGCAGGGCAGGTAATTCTGGTTTCCAGAGCCACGAGGTCGTACAGGGATGCAGGGATGAGTGCTGTGGCTGTTCACTGCCCAGCCTGTGCCTTTTAGATACCTGCCTGCACCAGGAGTCTGTTACAGGAGAAAAGGTGAGGGGTGGCTGGTGTTGGGAGGCACTGGCAGTTCCTGCATCCCTCTCTTGTTCTGGCACTGTCCATGTGTCCTGGCCTGCTGTGAGCTGGGTGAAGCTGCTCGGAGGGTCAGAGACTCGTTGCTGTGTGCTGGGTTGAGTTAGGGTGACACCACTTTTGCAGCTGGCATCATCAGGTGGGCTGAGCTGTCGTGTGGAAATGCCCTCACCTTCCCCCTCCTAGCAGAGCTGGTCTGTGTGCTTTGTACCAGGCTGTAATATCTGAATGGCTGAGCAGTGTCAGGATGAAAAACAGGAAAAGGGCATCAAACACCTCTCCTGAGTCAGGTGCACTGGGCTGACAGAGCTGCCTTTGGAACCACTCCAACAACTCGGAGTCCCAAACTCCCTCATTGCAATGTTTTCTAACTGAGACAATTATTTTTAATATCTAATTAAATTTTACTTCTTGTGAGCTCAGTCTTTTTTTATTATAGCTTTGGTAGGTCACAAGAGTTAATTACAGTCCTCATTGTAGTGGCCTGTAACATACTTGAAAATTGTCAGCCTGGCTGTTCCTCCACCAATACTATCTGGTTTTAATTAATTAACTCAACTAGTGGATTCTTCAGTTGTTTCTCCAGTCTCAAATATTAATTCCATACAAATTTTTACTCATGTTCTTGACTTTGCATAATTTCTTTTTAAAATGGGTGCTCAATTCCAGACATCATCCAGCTGAGGTTTACCTGTCACCAGAGCAGGATGACCTCCAGGTCTTCTCATATTCCTGTTAAATTTCAGAATGTTTGTGGAAGAGCTACAGCTCAGAATTAAGTTGTTGAGGCAGAGTTACTGTAGCCATTGCTCCTTATTTTGTGTTTGTCCACTTAATTTTTCTTGCTTCCTACTTCACAATTGTTTTTATTGAATTTAATTGATTTCAGATAGTTTCTCCCCTTTAACGAGTTGCTCTTGAGTTATTGTTTTGTCTTCCAATTACATTTGCACTGTCCTGATGTGGTTTGTCCCTTCTGTAAGTGTGTATTATGTGATGTCACTGAAGCTATTGAATAAAAATAGTGAATGCAATCAATTCCCTGTTAACTAAGAGGGGTGAGGGCGAACTAAATGCTGGGAAAACATTATTGGTGTCTCAGTAAGTGCTGTTGTTTCCATGTGGTGTGGATGAACTAGATCCTCTTCATAGATATGTTAGAAAATACGTTAATCTCAGCTGCTGAACTGCTGCAAATATCACTGTGCATCTATCCTGGCAGTATGATGTAGGTGGGTTGTTGCCATTTGGTAACTTTTCATGGGTTTATGGATATTTTAACGGAGGCAAAGAATTAAAAACATTGATTTTTGAATGACAATTCTAACACGACATAAAGAATAAATCTGGAAAGTCTCCTAGGAATGCTGAGGTCACTCCAGAACTGCCTAGTTGCACACAAATATGCCAGAAATTACCCAAAAAAAGACTTAAAGTTGCCCTGTGAGCCTGAAAAAAGTACTTGAACATGCTTTTAAGCGTTGGATTTAAGTCAAAACACGTAAGGTGAGATTTTTCTTGCAGACAGCTAAACTGGGAAATATGAACTGCAGTGTTGTTTTGTTTATTTTGAACCACTCAAAATCTGGAAGGTGGGAAATTAACTCTCTTTTAGAAAAGCAAAACCACCCTTGGTCAGGAGTGAGTACCTTAGGAAAAGTCAGTACATGCCAGAGCATCTGATTGAGGTGCCAGCATGCATTCAGCACATGAGACACATTCCCCTTTTGGGTTTGGGTTGTCAGTCACTTAGGTAGAGAGTGAATTGTGTCTGTTCCACTCCTTTAAATGGACTGAGGACTGACTAAGCTGGCTTTGCCTCTGGGTAGAGCTGTGTTAGCAGTGAAACAGGTCAGTAATGAGGATGAATTCCACCAACTCTGTACAGCAGTGACACACCAAGACTGAGAACTTTGGGGTTTGATGATTCAGCCTTATAAATAGTGCTTGTCTCCTGGTGCTGCTGATACATCCAAGGAGGAATAATGACTCTATTGTTTCTTTCCACAGTTAATGATTTTGCAATACATGTGCCACTCATGGCATATTCTTCTTCCCTCCAGTGTAGCAGCTTCTGTAGCTGGACTCCAGGGTTCTCAACTGGAAACAAACTCATGGACAGTTTCCTTTTGTACACATAAGCAAATTTTTTGCTATTGAGCAATCTGTTACTTCAGCAGCAATGGAAAAAATGCAGTGATCCAGAATACTTTTGCTGGAAATGGGAAAGTTAAAGGTGGGGTTTCATTTAAAATTCAAATATTTCTGTTTCCTATGATGACTTTTTTTTTTAATTCGTTCCAGAGAGCCTTTTCTGATTTATTTGCCTTTCTGCTGTGTAGGGGTGGCTAAACTCGTAGTTTTTGGTGCAGTGCACAATGTGGCGTATCTAAAATAGTCCTATAATTTATTTTCTCTCTGTTTACAGGAGTTATTCTTCATAGTCTTAGGCTGACTGGTTCTGTACTCAGTGTCTTCTGTATTATCAGGGCTTTTAGGTGAAGGGGCTGGTTTTTATTTGATTCTTGTCATTGACAAATGAAAATAGTTACAGTTAAAACAGGAAAAAGAAATCCAAATTTGTATAACAATATTGTCTAAATACAGTGTCCTCTGTCATCCTCTCAGCCTCCCAAAACTGCAGGATTCAACATGGCTTATGAATCCTGATGTGCACACACATATATATGATATTCAATAGGTATTTTTAGATAATGGAGCAATGCAGTGAAATATTAATGTATAGACTATAACATGTATAGAAAAATCAGAAAGATCTATCACAGATCTCTTTGTGTGGCTTAAGATGTATTGCTCTAGAGCTCTCTTCTGACTTGTGACTTAAAAGGCTTAGCTGAAAAGTTAGGTAAACAGGAGAGTGAGTGGAGCTCTCCAGGTTGTGCCTGTTGCTGATGGAACAGCTCAGGGGGTGGGAGGTGGGTGGGTAGTGCTGGTGATACAGCTCAGGGGAGGTGGTTTGTTTCCAAAGGGATTTACAGTGATTCAGGCTGAGCAGTGACTGACCTGGCAGCCCTGAATAGCTGGAGAAGAGGAGTCAAGTCAGAAAAATAAAAAAGAGGGAGCGTGAGCATGTTTTCACCTTATTCAGCAGTAACCCAACAAGGGAAGATTATTGCCTTTAGTGTTCATCTTCACTTCTTTGATCTGTCAGGTAATCCCTTGCTTGCTGTTGCTGTCAAAACTACTCTGTTGAAAAAAAAGATCTACTGATGAACCAGTGTGAATCAATGAATCACATATTTTCTTCTTCCTCTTCTCCTCCCCAAGATAATTTTTTTCTTCCAGGATAGATTGCATGTTCTGTGTTTGCTGGAGGTAGTTGAATTGTTCAGTTAGTTTTTAAGATCATGTGGTTGAAATTTTTTCATTTAATTTGGCTGTGGCAAAAGTTTCTGTAGCTTTTTCTTAAACAGTTGTCAAAATAATATAGTACCCAAATATGTTATTGGTAAGTTTGTAAAAAATGTTCTGTAAAAGCCTCTGAAGAAAAAGTTCTAATTAATTTGACTCAGTGTTCCTGCTTCTGTAGTTACTGTGGATTTCAGTCCCTGAGAAACGATGCTTAGCTGAAGTGATGGGGAATAAATTCACCAAAACTGCATGGTTGGGGTTTTTTTGATCACTCACGTGATCACTGGTGTCACAGAATGTGATGAGTTTTCCTGTGTAGACTTGTAATTTCACATGTCTGTATACTGCTGCTTTCTGAAATGAGTATTTTTGTATTAACATTTCAAAAGGGATTAGCTTTGGAGAATAATTGCTGTCACTAACCCCATTAGCAAAACTGCTGCTCCTGGCATGCAGGTGGAACAGCAGCTCTGGGTCTGGCTGGGCCAGTGTTTGTGGCAGCTCCATTCTGGTCGTGTGTGGTATGTTCTGCACCTGAAACTTGAGAGCTGAGAGAGAATTTGGGTGTAGTTTTAGGTGCTGGGAAGTGGGGAAGTCCTCTCTTGAAATACTTTCAGAAAGATGCTCTTAAATGTTGTTGTCAATTCCTGTTGGATGAACATAGGATGAAGACCCAAAATTATTCTAGAAATCTTCACTGCTGTGCTACACTGTTTGTTTCCAAGGGTGATGTTGAACGGTCTTTAAATATTTCAGTGAGCTCTTCCTCAGCTTGCACTGATTTCTGATACCGTCTGATGGAGCTGCAGGGAAGCATCAACACCAGATGGGGTTCTGGGGGTAGGGGACAAAGATTGCTCTAAGGTGTTGCCAACCTGGGCTTCACGTAGAAAGGATCTCAGGCTGGCTGTGCTTCAGTGCATCTGAATGATCTCCTGGTTGTCTCACCAAGGTGCATTCTCCAGTGACTGCTGCTCTTCCTTCCAGAACCTTCATTCCACTAAATCCCAGGTTTCTGCATGGGAACATTTGTTCAGACTGGTTTTTTTGCTGTCTTTCCAGTCCCAGCCCGAAGCCTGGGTTTAGAGGCAAACAAGAACCTCCTCCATGAAGGCAAGATTGGGTTTTCTGTATTTTCTATTCATGTGTGGTCCTCTCATTTCCCTGCTTCCCCACCTCTAAGAGCTGTAGAGTTGCATTTCATGGAGAAGTGGAATTTCCTTATCTTGTCTTGGATTTTTCATCTCCCCTGCGTGGGTGGACTGGCAGAACCACTGTTCTGGATCTCCCTGCATGCCAACACCGTTGTTGCCCAGTGTTGCAGATCTATTGCTTTGAGCATTGGAAAAGCAGAACCCATTCCTGGAAGATAGAAGAGCTGAAGCTGACACAGGTAAGCCAGCCAGAGCCCAGTCTTGAGACAAAGAATTTCCCAGATGGGTTTCCTTGCGCTCAAGGCATTGCAAAACTGGATTTCTTGCCTTTGCTTAGGCCCTGCCTGCCCAGCTTTTGGCAGAATGAGAGTAGTGTTTGTATTTCATGCATGATGATTGAAGGATATTTCTTTCTTTTATGATTACAGCATACATGACAATTTTGTCTTGACAGCAACATTAATTTATTCCAATATTTACAATTGTATCAGCAAGGTTCAGAAATAAAACTGCTTTCCTGTGAAGTACATTTAGCACAAGAGCACACATCCATGTGTAGAATATATTAAGTATCTCACAGGCTGCCCTTGCTCATTTCAGAAACAATTCATAGGAAACAGAAATAAAGACAATGCAATGAAGCACAGCAGAAGTTTGCAAAGTACCAGAGCTTTATTATTAGTAGAGATTGGAGCCTGCTGGCAATCCTTAGACTCTGACACTGTGCTCTGATTAGAGCCTGGTGGAGACCACTGTTGGTGCTCTAGCACAAATGGACTGCTGCATGTGAGCTTTTGGCACATTATTTTCTCTTAATTTATGACCCACATGTTGCAATGCTTGATTGTTCCAGCAAAGCCTTGCCAGGCTTTATTGAAGGGGAGGGAATAGGTGTGGCAGGCACAAAGCTTTTACATTCTCAGTATGTTATTGACCAGAGTGCTCTACAGGCTTTAATTTTTAGCTGTTTTTCTTTCCAACAAAACTCATTATTCCCCATAAAAGTTAAGCACAAGAGGATATATTGTTCTGAGTTCTGTCAGCTCTTTAGTTTACCTACATCAAATTCTGATGTTTTTCAATGTGCTGCAGTAACTTATGCAGTACCTGAGCTGTAGCTCCTCATACCTGTTTCATTTCAAACAGCAGTTTAAGAGACTGTACAGCAGCTGCAGTCATTGCTCCCACAAGGATAAGATTGATGTGTGCTCCTTTCCTTTTTCCCTTTTCAGCTGAGTAAGTTCTCGTGTTTTGCTACAAATCACCATTTTCTGATTTTTCTTGGGGTTCGGAGTATTCACGTTTCAGCCTTGCTTGTTTTGCAGGTTGCTTTGTCTTGGTTCATTCAAGTGAAGTCCCAGCACATGAATCACTGCATTTAGATCCGTGAAAAACTGACACCAAGGACCAAGCAAGCAGAGTAAACCAAGAGCCTTCTGAGTCTGATGCCTGTAACTGTCTCCTGGTGGCAACTTTGAGGAAGATTTGGTTCTTGTGGTCACAGGGAAAGACAGTCCAGCCACAGGCATGTAGCAAATGATGCTTAATAAATGATTCCAAAAAAGCTGCCTTTATGTGTTTGCTTTTGTGACTGCTCTATTAGACGCCAAAAAGAAAAGTGTTAGGGAGAATCTCTAGATTTACTACTGGTTTTCCTCTAGTTTTCTGTGCTGAACAGGCTGCCTTTGAAATCTGGTGCTAACCAGAGGAAGAAATAGGGAGAGACTCTTCTGCTTCTCAAAATACCCTGCATGTCAGGAAGCCTTCCAGCCTCCTGTGGGCACAGCCTGTGATTTAAATAAACCCAGTCAATTTTAGATGGCAGAAAATGAGGGGAGAGGTAGGCAAGAGGTACCAAAACTGGCACAGCACGAACCCCCTCCTGTTGTGATACTGTTTGCAGAGACACAGACTGGGAATTGAAATAGGATTGTGGACCAAGCTTGAAACATCACACAGTATTTCAAGCTGCTCCCACAAATTAACTGTTTAACACTCTGCTAATGTTGTGCACACACTTACTGCCTCCCAGCATGAAAATCAAGCAAATAATTGCAACAAGCTTCTGCCCAGTAGAAGTCACTGTACTGTAATGAGGAGCTTCGTCCTGTGCGTAAACAGAAGGAACAGGAAGCTGTTGGAAGCAGGTCGATGTTGCTTTAGATAACAGGAAAAAAAATTTAGGAGTGCTCTGTGTCGGTGCCTTCAGCTCCGGGTGCAGTTCAGGCTGGTGTGGTGCCGGTTCTCCTCGGTAACGTAGCAACTGGACCACACCCCCTCCTGCTGCAGGATGCTAAAGAGCCCTTGGAGCACTATCTGCTGTACTGCACGGGAACTGCACCACTTCTGATTACCACAGCACTGCCAGCTGAGAGGGTTTTTCATCCCATGGAATGACAAGGAAATTCTTCGTTCTCTGTCTAGTAATCCTGTTGTGTGTTCTTTCAATGTTTCCGTAGTAATTCTGTTTTTATTGCAGAAGAGGACTATGTTAATTTTAAATCAATACCAGAATTGTATCTATCAGTGCGTTTTATCTCGTTTCAAAGTAAGTTGTTGATTAAAAATAAGCATTCTTGGCCACCTGATACTCTTCTCGTTTAGTGCTCCTGTATGGTGGTATTATGTTAACATTTTGGGAGAATACTCAAGGACTTGAGCAAGTTTTTCTTCTCACTTAGACTTTGCAAATGACTGAAAAGCTTTCCCCACTCCTAACCTCTCTTCTGTTGTGCAACAGAAGAGCTTTCCTTTAAGCATTTTGGTTTCCAAGCACAAGGAATCGTCTCTGGGCATTACTGAACATTTGACTTGAAGTGTGATGAATCCTCTTATGCCAAGTTGAATTTTTTGATGTATGCTGTAGATTAATGTTCAATTTACCGAAAATGAGTGTGGAATTGGTGTTGTTCAGAGTTTCTTTTTTAAGGTTGTTCTATTCAGATCTTGGGTTTTATACAAAATCTCCTAAGTTTGCACTGGATGTCACAGCCTGACTTGGTTTGTCAGGGCTGTTTTCTTTGCTGCCTGTCTTAGAAAGATGATGATTATAACAGTACAAAAACCTTATTCTGACTTCATGACCTGCATGGGGGAAAGCTTTTTAAACAATCTGAAAACTTACTCACTGATTTATTTAAATGTATTGGTTTCTTACTGTACTGGCTGTTGTCATTGCACTTTGGTATCAAGTTTGGGACATGTTTTGGTGACATGTGGTACAACAGCCATTGCAAAATAATGGTATATTGGTGTTGCTGAGCTTTTAGGTTTCCTTATTTCTTAGAATTTAAGAAACCTTATTGTAGTTCAGAAAGCTTCTGCAGCTTCTTGTGACTTGAGTACAAAAATACGAATAGCCTCCCTAAACCAGTATAAAACTGTACTTGGAGCTGTGCATATAATGCAGTAAATCCATGGCAATATTCTGAAAACTATATAAAAATGCAAATCTACCATTTTTTTAACTTGATAATGCTTATGCATCCCCTCCCCTTTTCTGTTTTTATAGGTCTACGAGGGCTAATCAATCTTGGGAACACATGTTTTATGAACTGTATTGTCCAGGCACTTACCCACACTCCACTGCTGCGAGATTTCTTCCTCTCCGACAGGCACAAATGTGAAATGCAAAGCCCCAGCTCATGTCTGGTCTGTGAAATGTCTACACTCTTTCAGGAGGTGAGTGCTGTTTGCCAGGAAGCATCACCTTGCCACAGATGCTGTTTCCTACCCCGAAAGGAATTATGTTCTATTTGCAAATATAAAGGGAATGCGAGTCACGTTTCCTCTCAAAATGTAGCAAAACAAAGCAGTAAAGATGGAGACCTCACTGTCAAAAATACCCAGCTGCTAAAAGGGAAGCTAATGGCCTTTTAAGTCCTATTCTGAAGTCACCCTTGTTTAGGCAAAACTGGTACTGGAAATAATTACAGTGCTGCCTGTTCTTCTGAGACTGATCTGGGAGTCCTTAGTCTTAAAGCTGGATGTGCACGTTAATTAAAGGTGCAAGTTGTAACTGGAAAATATGTCACGGGCTCTTTGGGTGATAATGGGGGTGAGAATAAAGCAGTAGTATACAGCCTTGTGGTTTAAGGTACTGGATTATGTAGGTCTGTATGAATATTTTAAAGATCTTAATTCAGTGCTTGTTCACTGGCAGAAACATCTTTTCTGTCATCTCTTACGTGCAAACCCAGTCAGGGCCAGGAAGGAGGATAAAGAGAAGCGAATGTGTTGCTACAGTTTGTGTCTTTTGCAGTGTGTCTTTACTGTAGGTTAGGTCTGTGCTGTGTGAGAGAGGCACAGGCTTTTCCTTAATAAATAGCCAAAGAGCTTTATTAACTCTCTTAATTCCACATAAGTAATGTAAGGACTATGGGTGGACATGGGCTCCTAGTTTTAAGATGTCTTTAAAAACAAATCCAGGTCTGTGGCTTTCCCTCAGTGGTAGATCTGCTTTCTTGGTAAGTAAAATAAAACCAACCAAAAAGAGTAAAAAGAGCTGTAGTGTACATGCTGTCACGGAGCATTTAAAATTGCTGGAGTTGTCTGTACACAGAGCAGGTTTTCTGTGGATGTGCTCTCATGGAAGTTCATCCTGACAGGGACCAACCTAAAATAGCTTTACCTTTATCTTGTGATTTTCAATTTGATTTTACTCCTGTGCTTTTTCACCAGAGATTATTCTTTTTGGTCACTGCAGGTGAGTTAAACATACATAGAAGATAAAGCCTCCTTAGTTGTTTCAGTACGAAGTTGTTTTCTGCTCGTACTCGAGACTCTTGAGGATTTGCAACATTTCATGCTGCTTATCAATCATTAGGTGTATGTTATATTTCTGATTTTTGTTCTATTTTTCAATTGTTCCCGAGTCTGTCAGGAAAGGAGGTAGAAACAAAAGGCAGGCAGACCAATAGGTAGCAGCTGTAGGATTATTGAAACCAGATGTGCAGTTAAGTGGGGAAATACCACAATGCCTGGATGAAAAAATCAGTCATGGTATAAAAATACCGGTTTCCGTACACAGTTAATACAGAAACCTATTTGCTTATTTAAAAATAAGGAACTACTATAATCTTGATATCCTTTCATCAAATAGTGATATAAAATCTCATGCTGGTGAACATCACCACGCTCTATTTACACATGCATTTTTTAAAAAATCCCTCGGGAAAGGGGAAATGAGCTGCATTACGTTACAGATTGAGAGGCTGCAGGAAAGATCAAGGCTCTCTAGGTAATGATTTTTGTTTCCATTTTTGTATGTGGAGCCCTGTTGATGGCTCAGGATGCCTTTTGCTCTCCTGTGAGCATGGAACAAAGAACAGGCTGTTATCCAAAATGGGCCTTAAATGCAGTATTTGTGTTAGTTGCAGTTGTAATCATGTTTAATTTCACACAAGACTTTGGGAAGCTCAGCCTTCATTTTCAAATCAAAATTCATGCCTACACTTGCATTAGTTCCATTAATTAAATGTTCTGCAACATGAGGATGTATGGATGAGGGAACAGCCATATCTGTGACACCAGACTGTGCAGACAGCAATAGTCTCTGTCCTTATTTCACATTAAATACTGCAGCCATGTGCTGTGGGAGGACACAGAAAGTGACTCAACCTCCTTGAGGTAAAACTGGAGCTTAATTCTCCTAAGCAAAGCTGATGGGTCTGTAACCAACTCGGTATATTTTAATTCACAAGCAGTGAATGCCTAGTTGTGCTTATGGCTCTGTCAGGACCCATTGTACAGTTCTGTTCCCAGTGAGTTTTAATTTCTCTGCATTCAGAATTAAAACGAAAATCTTGCATTTTTTGGAGCAGGCTGGTTATGTTTCGTGTCCCAGCTCTATGCCATAGTTGCAATGAAGATTCTGATGCTGCCTTTGCAGAGCTGAGGTCTGAGCAAAGGAAGGCAAACCAGGAGATCTCAGTGCTATGGTTAAGAATTCCTTTGTAATTGAATTACCAGGGAAACTTTGATTCAGGTTCTGTCTTGTTTCTACATAGCTTTCCCACCGGGATTAGCTGGTGTGGTTATCCCAAAGCATCTTACCCAGGGACAAACAATCAGGGCAAGGGTTAATTTCATCTCCCCTCCACCCTTCTTTTCTGAAGGTGTGACCTTAGGCAAATGGAATGCCAGGGGATCTGGTGAGTGCCTGTGTGGGAGCTCTCCAGGAGAAAAAGACTGTTTTGAACATTAAATAAAACTTACTGTATATAAAGCAGCAAGTTTTCCTCTTTTGCCTCTTAAACAGAAGTTACTCATCCCACTTTATTTTTTCTTTTTGTTTAAGATCATGTAGTTCTATAGCTTGAGTGATTTCTCAGTGATAAATAGGAAGCTACAAAGTTCTTTCACCTTGAAGTAGGTTGGTGGTGAGTAATAACTATCAGATGGTTCTCAGGACTGAGGTGGCTTTTTCCTGGTAGCTTTTCTGGCAGACACACTAAGCATTGAGCTCTGTTTGTTTTAAAAATATCTGACTGCATCAATTAACACTCTTATTTGTGCTACATGAAACCTATTTCTCAATAGAATCATGACATGACTTACACTGCATAAGAAAAGGAATGAAAAGGATTTGGGAGTAACAGATAGTGGTGAAGCTGGACGGAGGGAAGATAGAACACACAGAATCCCTTCATTGAGCCTTTTGGCTAAAAGGGTTGGTGCACTCCTTTTTACCTGCTGCTGTTTGTGTTGTAGTTTTGCTTCACCAATGAAAGTGAATTTCAGGATGGTCCACACTCTGAGGTTTGTCTAAATCCTTTCCAGAATGACCACTCAGGAAGGTAGGATTAGAAGATCTGTGTCTCATGTGCTCTGGGACTGGAATAGGAAGAATACCTGGGAGTAGAGCAGAATGCAGTACATCCACTCAGAGATGGAAGGAGCAAAACCTTCCTTTTTCCCATCATTACTCATCCTTGTGAGCCTGTCACAGTGCACAGCACAACCTCGGGAAGAGTGGAGAAGTGAGGACCAAGAGGGAAAAGGAGGAAATGATTTATGGCTTTGATATCTGAAGATGCTACTGTTGAAGTGACTTATGTATAAAATAAGTTACAATAAAGGTACAAGAGGGGGGAAAAACGTGATTAAGGCTCTTAACACAGACAGAAGCCTCACATTTTGTCATGGGAAATACAGAGTTTGTGCTGATTCAGTAAAACCTTTTCCCTGAAATAAGTGTAGAACATACAGAGTTCATGCAGGCAAAATGGATTTTGTGACTCTTTGAACCATTGTTCTTTGTGAAACCTCCAGAAGGTATTCTCTTGCATGTGTTCCATGCGTTGCCCACTCCTTTCATCTATTGTAAATTGCCAGAAAATTTAAAGTCTTGCCTGAGAACCAATTTCCAAGAGGAGGTTTGGACTTCTCAAATTGGACTTGAACCTGGTACAGGATTTCTGCCTATAAACTCTTAATTACAAAGCTCAGAGACTGTTTAGCGGATACATGTGCAGGATAAATCAAATTTATCTGTTTATTCACATAATTGAGAAGCTTCTGTGCATGTTTTTGGCAGGAGGAGGAGAAAGAAGTACGGATGTATATGGTAGGGTCTTGTTTTGTTTTAAAACCTCACTGGTGTCTGTATATTTTTTGGTAACAATAATGTAAATTACAAGCCTACAATCTTCTAAATCCCCCATAGATTCTTTCTAGAATGCAACAGCAAGTGTTTCAAGTGGAAAAACAAAATTACTTTTACTTGGGCTGTGTGTAAGAATGGAGGCTTTGAATCCTGGTTGGTTTGTTCCTTTCTCCCCCCCCTCCCTTTTTTTTTCCTGGAACAGCAATTAAGCAGAGTATTACCCGCACTTTGAAATTGCTCAGACTAGTTCTCTCCAATATAAACAACTGATACTGCTGAATTGAAAACAAATTTTAAAAAAAAAAGTTTAAATTACATTTGGAACGGTTGTGCCATTGAAGTGTTTTAAAGGTGACTTGCAAATACATCATTGTTTATATTTGCACACTTCATTGAAAAGGTTGAAATAAGACTTTACATGGACACTTTTCCTTTTTGTGGATTGGAACAGCTCTGATAGGCTGCCCTTCCCAGCAGCAAGGAAATGACACAGATGGGATGGATGTCTTATACATTCCAGTTAAAATATTGTTATTGAATGTGCTCAGATTCTTTGTTTCATTTAATATTTATTCGAGCAGTGAAGCTTTTCCCTCACCCCACATTCTTACTGGGCAGGTTTCTAGTTTTTTTGTGTGATAATAGTTAATAATTTGATAAAGCTTCATGTCAGATCCTTCTTGCTCTACTGAGGCAGCAGAGAATGTAAAATCTGCTGGCAGGTCTCGTGTCTGCAGTGGAGTAATTACATGGAGTGCTGGTGGTTAAAATGACCAGAGAGCTCTGGGACTAATTGTAAGGAGTGACAGAACAGGGAAGTTTTATTGCTGCAGTTCCCTGAATTATGTTGAGCAGCAGCTGCATCAGCAGATTTCAATTACCACACTCCTGCTCCAGTCCCTCGGTGTCATCCTTGTTGGCATCAGAGTTAACTATTGATCTCTGTATTTATAGGAGCATTTTGTGGTGTTTGGCTGCAGAGGTGCAGCTTCTTCTTGTTTGGGAAAAGCGGAGCCTGTGAGGAAGAAATTTCTGAGGGAGGAAATACACTAAAATCATGTAGAAAGCCCTACCAATATGAGGACTAGATGAAGATTGTGCTGCCTTTTGCCAACCTGTCCTTTAAAATACAGTGTTTTCTCTCAGCAGGTGTGTAGCACAGTGCCTGTGCTTGGACTTACATAAAATGCTCAGAGACTGTACAGGGAGAAACTCAGGGCTGGGGGAGGAAGCTCACTTTCCAATAAGGATGAGAATTATATACTGCTGGGGGTTTAAATCTTGTTTTTGTTCTGTGTATTTCCACTTACTGTCTTCTGTTTGGGAAGAGTAACTGAAAAGAAACCACCATGGGTTTGATAGGATCTTGGGAAAACGTAATTATGGTGTTGCAGGCAGCATTTACTGGCAGATACCTTTGCTGAAGGTGAGGGAAAGCAAAATGACTTACAAATGCTCACTTATTAAAAATAAAATGTTACTCTTCAAGTGAATAAACTCTTCTGGGCCTTTTCTGACTCCATGCAGGGACACCACAAGCATCCCTGCTTTGCTTTTGGAACTGGTATCACTGTGCAGGGCTAAAGGAAGGGCTGAACCGCAACCCAGGGAAACACAGCCCCTTAGCATGGGTGGTTTTTTGGCATGTTTTTTTGGGGTGGGTTGGTTGGATGGGGGGTTTTGTTTGTTTGTTTGGATTTTTTCAAGTGGGACCTGGCTGGTTTTTAATTAAAAAAAGTTTCTGTGGGCAGTGTCCTGCCCTGTGCTGATTGCCCTCCCCAGCTGTGTCACCCCTCAGCAGCCTGGCGTTTCACATCAGGCTGTGCTGACTGAATAATTCATCTGTGCACTCTCTGATGTGCTTCTGGCAAAATCACCTGGGGTAGTTTTAGTCACTCTGGAGGCAGCTCCTCAGATTTTGACTGAAGCAGATGAAGGAGCAGATGCAGGAGCTGGTCCAGCACCAGATTCCCAGGCAGGGACACCCTGCTGGAGTGGTGACGGCAGCTGGCTTTAGGGATCACTGACTGAATAGGGACCTTCAGCTCTGCAAACAGCTGGCTCAATAAAGTTGTTTTTAAAGCCTTTTACAGTGAAAGGCCAGTACTGGCATGAGGCTGCTGCCCTGCTTGGAAATTTTTCCATAAAATCGGACTGTGCACAGCATTTGGATGCAGAGTTGCAGTGGATCAGGGGTTGGCTGGCAGTCAGCATGCAATATTCTCATCTTCAGTGTTTGTTCTTATATGGGGAGGGCATTTCATTCACATAATTTGTGAATGAAATTGCTGATCCTTTTCAAATGCAGGATTTTTTTCCTTTCTTTCCTCCCCAGGCTATTTTAATAAAAGCCAGTGGTATCAGTAAGCAAATTGTGAGTGATGTTTGTATCTGTCTACCCCACTCCCTGCACCCCCACATTTTTCAGGCTAATCCATCACAAAATGATGGAATTTCAGGGAAGAAATCTGAGCTGCTCAGTTCTGAGATCACTTTTCTGGTAGTCTGTAACAAAAGCTGTCTCTCTCCTTTATTATTAAGGCCATCAGAATTAAACGGTTTAAATTGATTTGACTAATTGCGCTCATTTAACTTTTTAATAATGAAATGCACTGAGGCTGTGTAAGTTGTTAACAGTCATGTCCTTCTCTTTGCTTTGAGCAGTTTTACTCTGGGCACCGATCTCCTCACATTCCATATAGGTTATTGCACCTGGTATGGACTCACGCACGGCATTTAGCAGGGTACGAGCAACAAGATGCACACGAGTTCCTCATTGCTGCATTAGATGTGCTACACAGACACTGCAAAGGTAAGGCTTGTCCTGAGGCTCCAATCAGCAAGGATTATTGCATCCAAAGGAGGTAGAACCAGCTCTTCTTAAACCAAGTCTAGTGCCAGTACAGCACTCTTAGTGAATTCCTTTAAAAATGTTTGGTAGACTTAAGATATTTATAAATAAATAAACCATTCCCACTGTCAAAAATTACCCAGAGTTAGAGGCAGACAAGCCTGTACATTGGTTTGAATCACCATCATGATGTTCTCTTATTGGTTGTGAGTCACTGTCTTTTCTTTTAAATTGCCATTTTAATTCTATTTATACTTGGAGTAGTTAGAACTCTTACTCAGTGTGTCATGGGACTGATGAAAATAACATAGGGGAGAGGCTATGTCTTAATACTTAATACTATTATTCTGCTTAAATATGATTCTACTGTATTTCTGATACCAAATTGCTTACAGAAACGTGAATAAGAAAGAGCAATGGGTGGTTATGGTATCTTGTTTTATTAGTCTGTATAGAACAATACGTAATTGTACAATACAATAAAAATATTCAGTGCCATGCTTTTTGACATGAAGTATCTAAATCTTGATTTTGTAATATCATATGAAGTGATGTATTTTCTGTTAGCTGAGCTCAAGCTGAACTGGAAATTTCCCAATCTGCCTATGTTTGCTTTAGCTTGATTCACTTACTGCAGCAGTGAAATTTTTACTATTCCTCCAAGGGAAAACTAGTAGGGTTGATCCTAACAGAACAAACAGAAAGTCCTTGATTATCAAAAAGAAGATTTAAGCACTCAACTTTCCTCAAATGCTCTTAGGAAAAGCACTTAGGGTTTAGTTTTTTGGCTTATCAGAGGACTATCAAAGGGAAAGCTGCTGCTGCTTCTCTGAACCATTGTGAATCTTGCTTTTATCTCTGAGGTAGCCCTGCATGGCAGCAGATGGGCTTGTTCACATCCATAATTGGTGCCTCCAAAAGAATCTTCTCCAAAAAAAGTACTGCTAAGGACAGGAGTGCACAGAGCAGTTCCTTTGTAGTTATTAATATTTGTCATTTAATAATCACTAGCTGGATTTCAGTAATCCAAATTAAACGTGTGTGGAAGTCCAGTAAGGAACAAAATCTACCCAAATATTGACTTCTCACTTCTTAACACTGAATAAATTCGGCTGCAAACAGAAACACTTCTTGGTTTCTGTAAAGTTTCAGAACCATTATCTAACTAATCTTGAAGCTTTTTTCAGCATCTTTGATATAAGATAATGCTCGTATTTCTTCCACTCATCCTCATTCATTAATGTAGTATTTCCTTCTCAGAATTGTAAAGAGAAAAACTTGCAACAATAAAGGTCCCTGAGCTCTTCTCAAACTGATAAAGAATCCGAAAAGACTTTATAAAAAAATGTGGTTTGACTAAAAGTGAAGAATCACTCTGACATATCTTCCTTGACATCTCTGCACCCAGGTTTTCAAATTTCTGTTTCTGAAGAAATAGAGAGGCTTTTATTAAATCATAGTAAATAATCTATACCACATCAAGGTAATTTAAAAGAAGTGGTTGAACAGTTGTGTGGGAACCAGACAAGTTAATCTAAACCAGAATTTCAAGTATAGTCATGCAAAACCACATTTGGAATGGACTAGTTTTCAGTGTAATGAGAAAGTTTTCCCACTTGTGTATCCACACAGACACACACTTGCATGTGAAGTGTGCAGATATAAAAATATTATTACTAATAGTGAGAATATGTCCTACAGCTACAACAAGCAAATAATACCTCCCCTGCCAATATTAAATATTTATTTTAATGAACGAAAAAAGCTTTTAAAGCTTCCAGCCAATAGTAATGAAGTTTAACAATTTACACACAGTGAAATAAAATAAAGTCATGGAGGAAATTTTGCTCTAGTTTTTGGACATTACTCATAATCACCAAGGCTACAGGCACCAAAGTAAATGAAAGTGTTCCTTATGTATAAATATCCAGTGATGTTTGTTTGGCTGTCATTAGTCATTTATCCCTTTTCCATTCCGTTTACTCAGCTTTCTAGGAAGTGTCTTAATGCAAGTGAAGACAAAGTTGTGAATATTTGTCGTTGATCTGTCACTGCCTAAATTAAGAAAAATATGTGATTTTGATGTCCATGTAAAGATCAGTTTTGTGATCCTGTAACTGCCCTGAGATGATTATGTGGACTGGCTGGCCCAGGTAGTTTTGGTTTGGTTTGGTTGGTGTTCTTAATGCTGGTTGAATCTAAACTCTGTTTTAGTGGCACCTGTGGAGTTTGGGAAGCCCAGGATATCTGTCTGATCTCCATGTAATATTCTGGGCATATTCTGACCCCCCAACAGGGCTCCTCTCTGCGGCTGGAGTAATAGAAAATATTTCTAAATAAGAGAGGTCGAGTGTGTCTTGCCTGTGCATCGCTTCTTTTCCATTCCAACAGCTGGAGGCAGGAGACCTAACTGGAAAGTAGTATTTTGGTGGAAAAAGATAGTGTAAATAATCTGTATTTCTGCCCAGGCTGTAAAGCATTAAGTCAGCTTTTAGTCAACATGACAGATGCATCTTTATCACCAGTGCTCTGGGATAAATCCGGGGTTCTAATTCTGCAAACTTCCACGCCAGTGAGGTTCCAGTCATCCAAAACTTTGTCCTTTTCCAGCTTTGTCTCAGACATCCTCAAGCCTGGAGAAATTTAGACCAGAATTACTGGTCTCTTAAATGGATCAAGACTGCAAGTCAGAAATTAATGTTCTGTCCACTGACATCACTGGCTGTGAGACTTTCTGTATTTGTTGTAGGAGCAACAGCACTCAAGTGGCAGAGATGGGCACTGGTACAGAAAGGTTCAAAAAGCGAGATAAAAAGTAGAAGTAATCCTGTGTTTTTATCCCAAACTTTATTCAGTAGTCTAAAAAAAGGAGAGTAGTACTTTAAAGCTGATTGTTCCTCATTTATTTGGATTTCATGAAGCATTTTGCATTCACCTTTAACAAGGAGTGCTTCAAAACAAATCTGAAGCCAGAAAAAGAAAGGTGTACTGAGATTTGGGAGGAAAACACTGCCCTGCTCTGTGAATTCTGTATGATATTCTTAGGAATTGATAGAGCATATGCTTGTGAAACATGTCATCTGCTCTGATCCATATAGATTTGTGTGTACACTGCTTTGTCAGAAATAACAAGCACTTGTTCAGAACACCAGGGACCAAAGCAAAGCAGAAATATTAACATTAATGTTTTGTTTTGATAAACACCCCTTTTAAAATCTGACAACTCTTGACTTCCCTTTTCTCATTTAAAATACAGAATGGAAGATTGAGGCAAAACTTGTGTTTTTATATCAAAACCAAAAGCAGTCTTTAAGAAGTTTTCTATAGCTGTTTTTACATTTGCGTGTTATTTACCTTTAGTGGTATATTAAATGCCTAATTTGAACACAGATTAACATGCTTAGTTATTGCACAGACAGAGTGGTAACTTGTGTGGGGTTTTTTGAGAGTTGCATTTCATTTGAGTCCAAACTCCTAAACTCAATTTCCAGCCATTCTCATAATCACATACATTGATGTATTTTTAAGTTTGCCTTTAGTCTTGTACTGACTGCTCTTAGAAGAAGCTGCTGATTTCCCTGGTAAGAATTATGACCGGATTTAAACCCCAAAAAATACCTGAAATTAAAACCTCATTTGAGAGACAGAAATGTTGAAGGGAACCTTAACTTGAGCACAACAATCTAGCAGCTTCTAGTTCTCAGCTGCATAATATACCTCCCCTCAGCATCTGTTCCATATTGACAAGTGTGTGTAGGTGGTAATCTTACTCTTTTTTTCCCTCCTCTCCAACCAAATGTCATGGGAAATAATGTTGAGTGGGTAATACCCTTCTGTTTTGCTGGGAACAAGCTTGCAGGATATTCATTTGAGACCCTCTCATCACTGATCCTAATTGACTTGTGTAATTGGAAAGGGAGAGCTCAGTTCTCTCTGTAGGAGGAAATCACTGTCTGCTGAAGGTGTCCAGCTGGGATGGTACCTGTGGTCCAGGGAAAAGCTCTCAGCACTGCTTTTCTCCCTCTGCCCCCTCAAAACAAAGCAGAAACAACATTTGGAATGGGGAAATTACAAGGATCTGGTAGTTGCATGTGGATTCTTTAAAAAGGAAATTTAACTAAAACCCAGTTAAATCAATTTTGATTTTTTTTCTTTAATGCTTGTGAATTTAAGTGAAGCTTCTTCTGTAGGTGAAGGATGCCTTGCACAGTCTCTATCCTGTATGCCCTCTTCATTAGCTTAGCATAATTGAGCCCTTTAAAAGCTCTTAAGTTCAGGAAGATTTAGCTGAAATTCCCATCAAGAAACGCCTCAGACCGGGTGTGATAACCCCCAACTTGAACCTCGTACACTTGAAATCTAATTTTAGAGCATTTTCTTCGAGAGTCTTTTTAAGGAAACAATGTGCTTTTCTTGGCAATTCAAACAAAAGTTTCTAAAGCCTAAATCCGGCAGCTGAGGGAGAACTTTCCTGAGGCATTTAGAATCTAATTAACTCAAGTGGCCCATTGCAGCTTAGTAGGTATCACCTATGACTGCTTTTCCACACTTAGTATCCAGTGGAACTTTTGCCAGATTATTATATAGTATTTTTCAACATAATTCTAAAGCTTCATTGGGAAAAAAAATGTAATTCTATTTGCTCCTACTACAAGAAAACTCCAGCTAGAGCACCTTAGACACATGAAAATGGTCTATTGCCTTACACTTTTAGTTTCTTCAGGTAGTTTTTTGGACATTCTTGGGTAGAAATTAATTGGTTTTGAGAAATAGCTGAGATTTGAGGACTATTTCAGTATTTCAATTGTAGCATTTCAGTTTCAGAAATCAAGTACTTCATAGTAAGTTAAATACACTGGGAAACCTGGCCAAACTTGGTTCTGTTGTAGCAGTTGCTGTTGAAGGAGATGGGAAAATATCTTGAGATGTATTTTAAAAAATAATGAGCCGGTGCTGTGAAATAGTTGGTGTGTGCATCTCTGATTGCAAAGCAAGCCCAGTTTCTTCTGTCCTACCCAAGGAAAACAGGCAGTGCAGAGTCTGGAAATCCAAGGAAATGGTGTTGTTCTTACCTCTCCTGTGAGGAATGGAGGGAGAAGGCTTTGAAGCTGAGAACTGTGTGAAGAAGTGTTTGGTTGTTTAATACTCTGGTCATTGTGAGAAACTGAATTGGCCTAATCTCAGCACTCAAGTCCTAAAAATGACACTACTCGTGGGACCTGCAGTGACAGCGTGTGATGCCTAAAAGATGGGAATGTGTTCACTGTGCCCCTGGGGAGCTCAGAGGGTTGCTGTGCCTCTGGAGAAGCTGGAGGAGGACACAGCATTATCTCCTCACTTCAGATAAGGACATCTTTTGTTTTCCCACTGGTGAAAACCTGCATGGAAAGTACACTTTGATGTTGAAAGGCCGGGATGGAGGCAGTGGGCAGGAGGTGAATGGCTCTTAACAAGCCCTCTCCCCTCATTCTACTCACAGAAGTTGACTGGGATAGAAGTAAAAAGTAGCATTTGCTGAAGTTTCTTTTCTCTGTGGAGTTTAAATAATGATTTTCATGAGCCACCTTGGCAACTCCCTTGTCTTAGGAGCCGACCTTTATTCAGGCAGTGCAAAGCAAACCTCTGTAAACGGAGATACCCTGAGCAAGGGTTTGGCTAAGAGCTGCTATGGCTTAAAGCTTCACCTCGACATTTAGTCACCTTCTGGTTATGTTCTATATTTTTCAAGGAGTTCTCATCTTGTTTCCTTGTTTTCTTCAATGCACAACTTTTGCAGGGTTCTGTATTATCCTTGTGAACTTGCAGTATAAGTTTGAGTTAGAAAGAGTTACTGGAGACACAGTCCAAGACAAACCACTGTTCCCTCCGAGGATTTTTGACTTCTGAGCCTGTGTTTGCATTCCTGCAGGTGATGATAATGGGAAGAAGGCCAACAACCCCAACCACTGTAACTGCATCATAGACCAAATCTTCACAGGTGGACTGCAGTCGGATGTTACCTGTCAAGTCTGCCAGTAAGTCACTTTTTCCTGATCCTGATCCTGATTTGAATCTGCACCCCCTCCAGTGCCGTGTACTGAATGAACCTTTCTTCTCTTGATTACCAGTAAATACTAGCAAAACTCCAGAAAGACAAGAACTGTGCACCATGGGGCACCATGAGGCACCAGTACAGATCTCCCAGAGAAGCTGTGGCTGCCCCATCCCTGGAAGTGTTCAGTGCCAGGCTGGATGGAGCTCTGAGCAGCCTGGTCTAGTGGAAGGTGTCCCTGCCCATGGCAAGGGCTGGAATGAGTTGATCTTTAAGGTCTCTTCCAACCAAACCATCCTGGGATTCTGTAATTGTATAATTCTCTCAGCTAAATGCAGTCAATTACCAGTTAACTGTCATATATTAAGACATACCTAAAAAGCTGCCTGGAAAGTGCCACAGGCTTTTGCACATAAACCTTTTACTAGTCTGGAAATGGTTGTTGTTTTCCAAGATCATAAGGTAAAGAATTCCAGGATCTCTTTGAATTTCAAAATGCGTAATTGCAACTACCTCTGAGGAAAATTCTGATATAGAACCACATTTTCCTTCAGTCAGGAACCTCATGTGTCATCAGGAGAGGTTTCAAAGAGGCTGATGCCTAATGTAATCTCAGGTGCCAGAAGAAGCTTTTATACAAGTATGGAAAAATGTATTTATTGTTCCACTCTGTACTGGAGCAAGTTGACATCTCTCTGGAGATGTTTGGAGTTGCCATAGTGCAGAAGTCAGAGTTCTTGTTTTTTGTTCTGCCTTGCATTCTTGCTGTCCTGCACATGGGCTGGGCTTGTTTGAATCTGCTTTTATTCTCAGTTTCCTGGAGGGATTTGTAAAAGATTTACTGTAAGGGAAACATAGGAAATTTTGTTCTTTGCCTGGTAGAGCCACAGAATCCTTATGTGATAATGCAAAGCTTGATTTGTTATGACACAATATTAACATTGATGAAACTTTGACAAAAGAAGTTTTCTTTTGAAAATTGACAACTTTTGCACAAATGAAGCAAGGGGGAAAGGCAGAATTTTGAAGGCTTAATGAGATTGCAGAGTGAAAGACACTAGTTTTAGGGGAAGAGAGAACTCAAAAAATAAACATAACAATGAGCTTAGACCCCTAAAGTTCTCTTTAAAATGTGGATGCTGGAAGAAGAGATTTGAGTCAATAGCAGTTAAAATTTTGAGCAGCTTTTTCCACAGTCTGGCTCTTGGCTTGTCTTCAGCTGTCTTTAGAGAACTCTGATGGAGAGCATGAGCTGCTGCTTGGTGCAGTTATTCTTTGGCCTCTCAAATCCCAAAGGCTGTAGGAGATGCTGAGAGGAACTGCAAAGCTGAATTCAGTGCCCTGCTGGACAGCAAAAGTATTTAAAAAGCTTTCTCTTTCTTGAGGTAGCCTTAAGCACCATCTTCCATGTCTTGAGCAGACCAGACCAGCTTCTAAACCAGTTGGATGGCACGTAGCTATTGTCACAGGTGGTAACTGGTTTATACTGGTCAGTCGTGCCTCTGTCTCAGAGCAACTCTGCTTTGAGTCTCAGGGCTCCAGTGAGTGGGAGAATGTCTTAAATACTTTACGTTTTGCATTTAAAGCATCACGTACGTTTCCCCAAACACAGAGCTTTTAAATATGCAGGAAAACGATCAATTGTGGGAAACACTCTGGAGCAGCTCTATTTTCTGTCATCTCTGAGTGCCCTCTAGGGGTGATGGGAGATCCCAGAGCCCTTAAAATCAAGTACNTGTTAGCACTGTACATGAAGCCCAGAGTTACAGACACACTAACGCAGTATAAAATCTAAAAAATATGAAAGCTAAAACTAAAGGTATCACCTGGAGTGCACCCCAAAGCGAGAGAGAAACTGTTCATTTGGCTTCCTTTAAAGGTGTCTGGAACCGTTCTCTTTCCCACAGTGGCGTTTCCACGACGATAGACCCGTTCTGGGACATCAGCTTGGATCTGCCAGGCTCTTCCACCCCGTTCTGGCCGCTGAGTCCGGGCAGCGACGGCAGCGTCGTGAATGGGGAGAGCCACGTGTCGGGCACCACCACCCTCACAGACTGCCTGCGAAGGTATGGCCTGCCACAACCACAGCTTGGGCTTGGAGAGAGGGAATTTGGCTTTGTCTTGTTCTCCAGGTGCCTCTGAGCACTGGGATTAAGTGATGCTTTGTCACAGCTCTGTCCCCAAACAGCACTTTTGCACGTGTTTTAGTTGTTTGCGTGTGAGAAAGTAAAAAGGCTCAGAGCAACAATAAGCACTCAAAGCCTGTTGCCACATGATGTAAGAAGAAAACAAATTTTGCATTGGCTGCTGCCAGGCAACGTGGTTTTGCATGATCAAAATCACTAATGTCTTTCTCCATGTTCTTGGTTCTGGTGGCTGAGGAGGCACATGAAAAGAGTTTACATTGCATTTAATATTTATCTAAATTCTAACACCAAGTAGGAATCAGATTTTGCTCTAAGCACAACTGAGATTCAGCTACTGCCAGCTAAGTTGCAGGGATGCCATTAAGGATTAAAGGAATGCAGCTTTCAAAAAGAAAAGGTAGTTCCAAGCTTGAAACTTGGGCATCTTGGAAACAGGTACCTGGGGAGAAGGTTATGGCTTTGTGTACAGTTCACTTGGATCTTTCAGCAGATCTGAAAGTCATTCTCTTGTGGCAAACGCAGATATTTGCCTGAGGAAGAGGTTACCTGGAGCCTGGGGCAAAGCTAATCCTCCTGAAGTAAAAATTCATCGTCTCTGACATCTGATTTCTAATCTGCTTGACACTGTTAAGATCAATAATTTTAAGGAAATGAGGGAATCGGTACAGATGAAAAATTGCTGATGCAGGAATGCATCAAGAGGCAAAACCAGTTGAATTTCAGTGATTTTCTTCAACATAGACATTAGTAGAATCAAAGGTGATGATAGGGAAGGAAAAGCATCCAGGTTCAAAGATACTTTCAGAGAGTATGGATTTTGGAAAGAAGTTGAACTCTAATGGATAAAGAGGATGGATCTATGTTTTTATCCAAAAGTTAGCAAGAAAAAAGGTGCATAGCTTCGTGTCAGTGTGGCCATGCAGCTGAAGTTGACCTGAAGAAGGAAGGATTGAGCAGGAATGTGATACAAAAATGGAAAGATAAGGTCATTCCAAACAACAATCAGAGCAAGTTCATTAGCCTTTTTAGAGGACCAAAGGAAAACAAACACAAAGAAAAAAACAAAACAAAACAAAAAACAAACCAGAGAATGATGGCACGTCGGCCAGGTAAAGGAAATCTTGTTAATTAATCAGGAGGCTGTGATGTCATTTAGTGCTGGAGGCTGCTTTGGCCGTAGTCAGAATGAGGGTGAGGGAAGAGCTGATACCGTGTTGCCCTCACAGTCTTCATGTGCATTAATGAAAAATGTTTAACTATATTTCAAAATATTTCATCTCAAAAATCCTGGTTGCAAGGCAGCCTCTGGAGAAATGGTCGATTTGCCCTGTGGAAGTCTAAACTTGGAGGAGAGGACTGAGCAGTCCATGGTCCTGGCCTTTCTGTGCTGAGTTTCTGGAAAAGAGGGGTTTTTCTTTAGTTTATAGGGAGAACATGGGAGTAGTCCATTTTCTGTGAGCACTCCCCTGCTCCCTAATGGTCTCTTCCCATGGCTCCTTTGAGCAGTTCTGTCTGAAAATTTTAAAAGAGATTTTTCTAGTTGTCAACAAAGGTTTTTTAGAAGGGTATCTGTATTTTGAAAAGAACTTTGTGTTTACAGGCCTTTCCATCTCAGGGCTTTGATCCCAGCCCTGGAGGGCTACAAGGTAGAGGAGTGTGTTGCAGAAGAATGTCTTCCATATCCATGTTTTTGGGTTTGAAAACAAAAGATTTTTCTTTGTTTTCTGTATGAAAATGAGCTGCTCTGCTGTAGGAGATGCACTAACACTGAGCTCCTTTCTCAGCCACTGGTTCACTTCAGTGCAAGTTAGAGCAGTGATCAATGTCAGATTTGGATATCTGAGCCATAGCACTTTACCTTATCATGATTTTATTGTAGGTTTTTCCAAAATGACTTAAAACCCACTGACTCTTGTCTCTTGTGGTGCCAGTGACCCACAAGTAAAAGCATTTTCTGCACGTCAAAAATCATCTGATTGTTTTGTGCGTTCCTTTGCTTTTCAATATTTTTTTAGGTTTACAAGGCCAGAACATCTAGGAAGCAGTGCCAAAATCAAATGTAGTGGTTGCCATAGCTACCAAGAATCTACCAAACAACTCACTATGAAGAAGTTACCCATTGTGGCCTGTTTTCATCTCAAAGTAAGTTCACAGGGGGCCAACAGAGCAGAGGATGTGATTTCCTCTCTGAGAAGATGAGCTGAATTCCTGGACATGTCTTCTGGCTTTCACTGGCTAAACTTTTGTGATATAAATTAATATAAAGAACAGCTTGCTTTACCCAGCTAGATTTTCTATAAAGATAGTGTTACATTATCTCTGATGTAGCTTTGCAGTGTTTCTGGGGGAGCTTAACCAACTTGAATCTAGAGACTGAATGGAAGGCTGGTCCAAAACCTGAACCAGCACAGAAACCAATCTCCAGTTACACTCCCTCATCCTGCTTGGTACAGTTTTTACACTTTCACTGAAAGATTGCCACTGTATTGAAGGAAATGCGTGGAAAAGTTCTGGTATCAATGGAGAAACGTTGTATCTTCCCAACTGCAGTGAAGTTTTAAACATTTTAAACATTTCCAAAGCAGATGTGACATGAAATTAAGGCAGATAATGTCACAGCTGGGACCTTGGATAGTTTAGTCCTGTACAATTTCTGTCCAAAATGTGGTGTAAAGTGAGCAGCTGTCACAGCAGGTGAAGGTCATTCTGTGTCGAAAGGCAAAGGGTCCTTGGAAAGTGATGCCACATCCTGGAAAATGGTGTTACAGGTGGAAAGACTTCCTCTTCTAGTTCACAGGCCTTTCCAGACTTTGGGACAGTCATGCCTGCAGGTATTCATCCCCAGCAGCTTCTTCAGCTGCTTCTTGAGTATGAACCATGAGGATGTGCAATGTCACATGCCAGAGATGTTATAGCCTGACTAGACTGGGTAGAAGCACAGTTCTTTTATTTTAATTTGGCTGTTTCTGATCTTCCTGAAGGAATTCTTGCATTTTTGAATTGAGGTTTCAGGAGTGCTTGGCTTCTGGAGGCAGTTTTGGGCTTTTATTTTTATTGCTGTAGAGTAGTTAACAAGATTGACCTTCATGGCTCTGCTCTTTGGGCAAGTCAAGGTGAATGTGCTCCACTCCTTTCCTATACTTAGTTCAGTATTTGTGTTATCCCAAATGACTGAAGATTTTTTGGAAAATAAATTACTTTTCCTAAGTGATTGTGTTGTCCTGTCTATGCAAAATGCAAATTTCATTTTGTGCATTAATGCAAGAGAGAAGCACAGAAGATAAGAATTACAGAAGTCTCAGCTTTTCACATCTGGATCTGTTGCTAGGGAATTGTTACAGCATCACAATTGGAAAATAATTAACTTGAAGTGTAAATAGAGCAGAATTTCAGAGAAATGGAGAGGGGACCTGCCTTTAAATAGAAACTCATTCATCTCTTTCTGGTATTTGTTCCTGTTTCCATTTAATGTTCAATGAAGGAGACGACGAGAGGATGGTGGGTATTGCAGGCCCCTTTTGGCTGAGGGACAAGGCTTATTTTGTTAGCATATTCCATTTTTTGCCTTCATTTGAATGAATATTCCTGTGTAGGCTTGACTCCTGTCGCTTGGGATGATTGGATGGGTGGATTCAGTGTGTGAATCTGAAGGCAAACTCCGTTATCACCAGTTCTGAGAGGCAGGGTAGGCAGCAGCCATGGGTTTGAACAGCCCTAATGCAAATGAACACTGCTTTGGGTAAAGGCTCTGTGTGCTCTCCCTGTTTAATAGTTTTTCTTTGATGTCGGGTGGGAATAAGTTTGTATGCATACGTCTCAAGGTAAATAATCTAATTATTACTGTATTAACACTGAGCCCACAAATGGTGGTTCATTTTCCTGGTAGAAATGTATTGTTATTTACATGGGCATTCCCAGAGAGCTGGTAGGAAAAATCTGGGGCTGACCCTGCATAGTGACTACTGTGCTTTCATGTTGTTGTTTCTAAGCTTAGGACATTTATAAAAGACATAAAATTTAACCTTTCTCTAAAGAAGAAACCTCTTGCCTTTGCCTGCAGCGGTTTGAACACTCAGCCAAACTGAGGCGGAAGATCACTACGTATGTCTCGTTTCCACTGGAGCTGGACATGACACCTTTCATGGCTTCCAGGTGGGTTCCCAGTCCAAAACGACCCCCAGGCCTGGGCAGAACTGGTTCCCAGTTCATACATGTGCAGCACGAAACACGGAGCAGCCTTGAGGGTGCAGAACAGTGTCTGTGGTGGTACTTCTGCCACGAGCTTCTCTGTGGAAGGTGTAGCTTGTCTAAACCCATTTTTAGATAAACTGTTCAGTTTCATGTGCCGGAAGAGGATTTATATTTAAACATTGTGGTGGGTTTTTTTAATTATTGTGTGTTATGTTTCTGGTTGCCTGTTAAATTTATAGACCCAGATCCATCCTGCTTTGGTCCCATCCCCTCAGTGCCCCACCCACCTGCTGTCGTGTGCAGTTAGCCAGAACAGAGCCAACCTGATCCCTAACCAGTATTCCTGAAGTTATAAAAATCCTTCCTCTTTATTCCTGCACACATGCAAATCTGGGGGATTTTGTTTAGTACCTTCAGCTTCTGTTTAGAGAATGCTGCAAGAAGCAAAAACATAGTCCGGATTAAAATAGGAACAGCAAGATTTCTCCCACCTCAAAGGTTTGTGGAAGACGTGGCATTTGTATAAATACACCTTTATGAAAGGAATTTAATCAGCTTAATTAAAAAGTATTTGTCAGGTATTCCATGCAAATGTGCAAGAGGATATTCAGATTTAATTTATTTCTGAAGCAGTGCAGAAAGCCCCAAACCATGGTATCTCTTAACAGAGGAACTCTATTTGATGCTGAAATTTTACTTATAATTTCAAGCTTTGCCTGCACTCCTCATTTCCCAGGAAAAAAAAGTAGATGCTTCTACCAGGAGAGAAAGGAGAGCCCTGAAGCTCTGTTAAATACTGTTATATTAAGACTATATGGTTTATTCCAATATATTCTGGAGATTTTGAGACTTCCCTGTTCCTCTGTGGTGAATTCTCCCTGGATAGAACGGGCTCTGCTGATGAAAGGTATCCAGCATAATGGAATAGAGATGGGATAATCAGCAGGCATAACTCAGTAGTCTGAATTTCACCAGCTAGGAAATCAACAGCATAATCCTATTGCTGCTGTCAAAACACAAAATGAATTTACAAGTCAGAGCCGGGATGATTGACCCATGACAAGATACAGGATTGATGTAATTAGATAATTTCCTGGGTTTCAAATACAAATCTTTCCTTAACCTGTTTCTAAGCTTTTTGGATAAAAGATTTGACGTGAACAGATGTGTATTTGCAGCACTGAAGCCTTGACCAGGAGGAGAAATGGTGTTTGTGATGTAGCACTGCTGTGAGAGCAAATAAAGCATCTTTAGCATCCTAATCAGCCCTTTGCTGCTCGGCTGGAATGAGGACCTGGATTCAGCCAGCAGGCTGTGTGTCATGTCAGACCAATTTCCTGGGTTTGGGAAGCCACTGCTTTAAGTGACTGGATTTTTGTGTGTGTGTGTGTTGCAGTAAAGAGAGCAGAATGAACGGGCAGTACCAGCAGCCGACGGATAGTCTAAACAATGATAATAAGTAAGTGGTGCATTCCATGACTCCTATTGTGAAAGGCAGTTGCTTTCTAGAAGGAGGTGGTGTTGCTTTATATCCTGCAGTGCCAGTGCATTACCATATCTGACAGCACAGTAAGTCTGAAATGTTGCAAAATAAAGCTTCGCTCACTGCAGTTCCTGCCCTTCTGAGGGGCTGTGGCAGCTGTTCCAGAGCTGAGGGTGATACCCCCCAGCAAATGGTCTGTGGGCAAAGTTAAATGCTGTGGTGATAATATTTATTACAAGGGATGGGTGTTTCCTTTAAATAATCCTCTTCCTATTGCAATGGCAAAGGGAGTTCCAGAGGACCAAAGAAAGTTAATAGAACACTGACGCTCAAAGTCAGGAGTAGATGATCCCAGTAATCCTGGGGCCTCTTGGTCAGGTGTTGATTCCAGTCAGAATAAATGATGGACTGGTGTGGGGCTGGCTCAAGAATGTAAAGGGGGTGTAATTGAAACCAATATCCACTGCTTTATGGGAATAAAATGGTCACACAAACCTTACCTCTTCAGTTAAATAAGGTTACAAGTTTCATTGCTGCTATTGTGTATTTAAATTCAAGACAGTTTATTTGCCACTAAGAGTTTCAGTAAGGAACTGGAATCACACAAAGATGTAGAACCAAACTGACCAGGTCTCAGTGCAGGTATCAGCCAGGCAGGTGTGTGGGCCTACAGCTTGAATCATTAGGTGTGGGGGGTTCAGTAGTCTTAGAAAAGGTCTGAAAGTAACACAGCTGCTCACTGTTGAGGTTTGCACATGCCTTAAGTTGGAGAAATCGTTAAAAATGAAGCAGATTTAGGTAATGAGAGCAGAGACATCTGGATTCCTCAGTGGTCTGGGTGCCAGGGAACAGCTGGGACAATGTCAGAAGGCTCCAGCTGGGGCTGAAGGGTGCTGTCCATCCTGGTTGGACTCAAGGACTCCCCTGGAGAGAGTGGCTCTAAATCAGTGGCTCTGTAGGCAGTCAGTGAATAGGTGCCTTGTTGTGGCACTGCTGTGTCAAAAGAGTTCTGTGAATTTTGAGCACGAGTAGGGCAATATCAAGTGAGATTAGAGAGATTGTTTTACCATTGTGTAGCTGTGCTTGTATCATACACACAGTGTGAGGGCAGCATTTTATGAAAGAGTTAAAGAGAGTGGAAAATGCTTGAAAAAGAGCCACTAGTCTATTTAAAACTGGAAGCAAGATCTTACCTTAGAACAAAAGAGCCAAAGACTTCAGTCTTGCATTTTTAAAAAAAGAAAAGGAAAAAGAAAACAAGAGCAACTTGATTATCAGTATCTTTTTTGGAGTAGAGGTGTGCCTGCAAGTTTTCAGTCAAATGCACAGCAGCATCTGAGAGCTGGAAGTTGAGGCTGAATAAATTCAGTATTTCAAAATAACTACAGGCTCTGCAGATTAAGGACAGTTAATCAGTTCAGCAGTTTATCATTTGAAATGTCTAAGATTACCTCCTTGCCCATACCTCAAATTCATATTTTCTGGTTCACTAGAGTAAATCCAGGAAGTAGAAGATCAGACTGGATAATCAGTGATCCTCTTCAGGAATGAGCCAATATTGATCTATTTTAGAAGAAAATTTGGTAGCCAGTGTTGGTAAAGCTGACAGTGGTCACCAGACTGGAGAGTTGCAGAAATAGCTAGACAGGAAAAGAAAAATGTTTATTTTTTTCCCTGGGCAAGGCCACCCTCTTCCCAGCTAGTGTTAAAGCTGGTGTTTTATTCATGGATCAGGTCCTTTACCATTGCTATGTCTGTTTATGAGCAAAAGCTTCTGCCTGTCTGAAATGTCTGCTGTTTTCCCCCTCTCGATGCGCGTATTCATGATGTGTTTTGTGTCCCAGGTATTCCTTGTTTGCAGTAGTTAATCACCAGGGAACCTTGGAGAGTGGGCACTATACCAGCTTCATCCGGCAGCACAAGGACCAGTGGTTCAAGTGTGATGATGCCATTATCACCAAGGCAAGCATTAAGGATGTGCTAGACAGTGAAGGGTAAGTGGTCACCTGGGAAGGGGAAACGAAGGGAAACTTCAACCTCTGTTGGGTTTTCCTTGCTTTAAAAGTCCCCTTTTAATCACAGAGAAGGGTAATTTCTCTCTTGAATATCCCCTGTAATGCTCAGTGCTTCGGCATCGAGACTGCACAATTATATTTATACATAATCGCTTTATAACCCTGGATTTGCTGAGGGAAGGGGAGGGGAAGGATGAGGGACATCAGGTGACTGCAGTGTCTGGAGCTGGTGCTCATATCCAAACTCTTGCTAATGGAAGGGATTCTCAAAACTAAAGTGATGTGATCACCCAGTGCAGGAGCAGTGCTTACCTCCATGACACAATCCAGTCCGTGCCTGCAGAACCTTTGATTGTTATGTAAAAGATTTGAAGAAAAACCATTCAGGAAATGCTGTGACCCAGAATGGCAAAGCTCTATGGGAGGCAGGTAGAGAGCGTGTGCTGTTTCTTAGCTCATGGCTTTAAATTAATCTCAGATTGACATTGTGGCTTCTGATATTTATATTACACAAGTTTTGGGAGGACAGAGCAGTGTTTTTCAAGGGAAGCACCGTGGTGTTCCTCATTGGAGGGAAGCACTGGGGACTGGTGTATGTTCCAAGAAAAAAGCAACTTGAGATCTGAAGTCTTCATTTTGCATTTTCAACTATGGACTTGGTACTGCAGAGATAAGCCTTTACCATTCTTGTTTTAATTATTCATGACATTTTCAAGGGTTGCTGCAGGCACAATGTTCAGATTGTAATTTTTTTAATAGATTTCCCCCTTTTTTTTTTTTTAACTTCAATCGGGAAGTAAAAACAGAAATCTATAATACCTGAATTTTAGTGTTAAATGACTTGACAGGGAACTTCTGCTTTGAGGTGAGCAGAGAAATGAGTTTGTTGTAATTCAGTAACACGTGCCTGGTGCTCAGGTGGGGTTATGTCCATGGAAGAACCTGCCAGAGGCAAGGAGGAGAGGATGTACAACACAACTATTGCCCAGAAAGGCTGGTTTGAGCTTTGATGCATTTCCCTGCTTCAGATAAAGGCTGGCACGGTAGCTCTGCATCCTGTGAGGGAATCCATAGGGCTTGGATGGAATTACAACAATTGGAACATTGCAGAAGTGCTCTGAGGACCCACCAGGGGCTGTGTCAGTGTGAGAACAGGGTTTTGTGGAGATCAGTCCCTCTGTGTGACTGCTGAGGGGCTGGACTTCCTTCTGTACCACTACACACACAGTAATTAGGGACAGGAAGAATTTCATCCTTTAAAACACCAGATTTGAGTACAGATTGAGACATCAGATATTTGACTGGGACGTGAGTGTTCACCCACGTGGCTGCTGCTTCATTCTGCTTCTGTTCCAGTAAATGGGAGGCAGTTTGCAATAATCCTGATATGATCTCTGGTAATGTGACTCTAAAGCAACAGTTGCATCTTAAAGCACCTTTATTTTGTGTCACATTAGTGTTAAATGGTCACTGTCTGTCTGGGCACCAACAGAATCTTCCAGAGTTTTCAGGTCCTGAGTAGGTTTTACAAAGTTTGACTCTTTCATAGAATCATTGAGTGGCCTGGGTGAGAAGAGACCTTAAATCTCACCTCACTCCAACCCCCTGCCATGGGCAGGGACACCTTTCACTATCCCAGGTTGCTCCAAGCCCTGTCCCTGGCCTTGGACACTTCCAGGGATGGGGCATCCATGGGGCTCCTCTTTGATGTACAGCTGTTCAGTTCCCTGAGTTGCTGGTAAAATTATGTCAGCTGGCTTCCCTCCTTCTCATCCCTGGTTGCTGTCCCTGGAACTGCCTCAAACTGAAAAGAAAACCAAAATTACCAGCCCTCGTGTTTTATGGTTGCATCAGTGGAAACTCATCTGCTCCAGCACAGAGCTGACACTGTCCCTCTGCTCTCTTCCAGATATTTGCTGTTCTATCACAAACAGTTCCTGGAGTATGAATAGCCTTATCCAGCAGCTTGTCAGATGTAAACAAGGAAGAAACAACGCAAGCCTTCTGAATCGACACACAAACCTACCTGAAATGAAAAGACCCATTACAAACCAACTCGCACTGAGCTGTAACAGGACCTACTTGACACTGACTCACAGCCTGGAGAGTGAGAAATGAACAATGTCCGACGTGTGTGCGGTCCCACGAGGACAGAAAGGGGGAAAAGAGGCTGCAGTCAGTCACTTAACAGAGGAAATATAAAATGAAAGGAATGCTCTGGGTGGGGGAAATGGGAGCAGAGGAGTCCGGGCACTGGTACATCTCCTGTGTTCCTCCAAAATGTGTGTGGGAAGGCAAAGGGTTCTACCCTCATCTCCATAAAGCATCTTCTCCATTTGGTGCTTCAGCTCCAACGACCAATCATATAAGAGTTAAAATTAAAAATCCAAACCCATTTTTTTATGCATATGGGTCTGAAAGCAGTAGAGTGGAGGAGGAGGGGATGAGACAACTAAAGGACTTTGCAAGTATCTTTTTATTTGTGAATTTTAGTTATTAAATAAATACAGTATGAAACTATTAGGCTCTTTTTTTTCCAACAACCATAAAAGAAATCCTGGATCGTGGAACTGAAGCTGCAGTACTCAGACAGGTTTTCAAGCATGCCTGCTTGCACAGGTAATGTTCAATGCCATCGGACTGCTCATCAAAAGCATCAGCACAGATTCTATTGTTTGAGCCCTTTTTTGTTTTGTTTTCTATAAATAGCTATTTTCTTAATTTTTTTTCCTTTTATTCCCTTTTTTCACGAGAATGAAATTCATAAATGCAACCATCAGTAAAAATGAATGAATTGGCGTGTTTATACTGTAAGAGTGGTCTTGGTTCTTTTTTGTTTTGTTTTGTTTCGTTTTTTTAATCTTGTGAATAAGTTTGAACTTCTCAAAAGCTCTTGTTTCGTTGTTGCTGGTTTTGGTTTGTTTTTTTTTCCTCCCCTGCTGCCTTCCAAAGGTGGATTTATATATATCTGACACTTGAGAGAACCTCAGTCGTGAAAAATGTACCATCTGTTGGGAACGGTCGCTGCCGGGGCAGCTTTGAGCGATGGATCTGCTGCTATTGAGCCCTTCTGCAGTGCTCTAAGTAAACAACACATTTTCCTGGTGTCTGCTAGGCTGGTATTGGTTCCTTGTATCCTCCCACATGGATTAACTCTTGACGTGCTCTTCTCCTCTTGCAGAGCCACAGGCTGTGTGTTGGTGTTGTCAGCTCGCAGCTCTGGGGCCTTTCCTCCCCCTCCATCGCTGTGGCGAGGCAGCAGCAGGAGCTGCTCGTGCTGGATCCCGCTCTCAGGAGCTTGGGCTGGGGGTGGAATCGCAGCCTGGGAGGGGGAGCCTTCAGAACAGAGCTGGAAGAGCAAAAATAGCTTTGTTCTCCCTTGGGGAGAGGGCCGAGTGTCAGTTGGGCACTGTGTGAATGGTGTCGCACCGAAAGTCACAGAATGGTTTGGGTTGGACTTCCAGGATCGCCTCGTTCCAGCCCCTGCCATGGGCAGGGACACCTTCCACTGTCCCAGGGTGCTCCAAGCCCCATCCAGCCTGGCCTGGGACACTTCCAGGGATGGGGCAGCCACAGCTTCTCCGATCTTTAACCTCTGCATAAACCCCCAGCCAGCCATTCCCCAGATTTGCCAGTGTGGAAAGGCAGGGAGGGATCTGAGCCTTTAGTTCTGTGCTCTAGGAATGAGGTACAGGTGTCTAACCTGCCCGGGACACAGTCAGATCAACAGAAAAACAGGAAAATAAGGGAATTGAGTGTGCCTGGTTTTTAAATTAGCATCTTACAGGAGCAGCTGAACAGAAGGACGGTGGAATTCTTTTGATTTGCACACAGACTGGGAGAGTACGAGGAGGTTTTGTACATCTGTGACAGGGCACGGAGGAGTTGCAGCACCTCTGCTCAGACCCAGGAGGCTGGGTGCGATGTGGGGGTGCCCCGGTGCTGCCGAGGCCGTCGCGTTCCCTGCTGGTGTAACTCTGGGGTAATTTAATTTTTAATTTGCAGTGGGTGCCGCTCGGCTCGACCCGAGCGTTCCTGCCTGCGATGGAGCCCGGCTGCGGAGCTGCGGGAGAGGGGCCGCTCCTTCCCCCGAGCCCCGCACGGAGCGAGCGGCTGCCGCTCTCTGCTGCCTTTCAATAACGCAGCAGGCGTGCGGAGGGAGGCAGGCGCCAGCCTCTCGTCATTCCCAGCGCTGCTGCACCGGCATTCCCGCCTGGATGAGGGCTGCCACCGCGCGGCAGAGGCGAGGAGGATGGTGAGGGTGAGGATGATGAGGGTGAGGATGACTCCGGCCGTGCCTTCGCTTTGCGGCGCCGAGGTCTGAGCCTTTGGCTGCCCTTCTAATGAATTCTCTTTCCCGCACAGCACACGCTCAGCCGGCGGAGCTGCTGCAGCCGGCTTTGTTGAGCCTTCAGGAACAAATTGTTTAGGGACGAGGCAGCCGTATAAATCACCCTCAGTTTTTCCTCCCCGCCCATCTGGTGGAGGGGGTTCTGCTCTGTGCGGCTGCACCGGCGCAGATGGTTCTCGGGAGGAGCTTTCAGGCTCTCTTTCTAGTTTCAAAAGCAGAATTCCTGGGGTATCAAAAGCTCTGTTATTCTTTTCTTCCCCCCCTCTCCCGCCTGCCACCCCACCCCCGGTGTCGCTGCCCGAATCACACCCGGCTCTGTTTCCAGCAGCAGTAAATCCGTGCCGGTTCCGAGAGGAGGGGACAGCATTTCCCCTCTTCCTATGAAAATGGAAGAGCAGCTGCTGGCGTACGAGCAGCGCTACCCCTCATGCTGCTTTCTCTCAGAAACAGCCTTCTCTCCCCCTGCATCCCTGCAGCAGCAGCCAGGCAGCTCCTGCCCTGAATTATTCCCGGCAGAGCCGGGAGGTTTCTCCGTGGAACTCCCTCAGCATCGGCTGTAGGAAAACGCCCGAAGGGCGGGGGAAGCGAAGCCTCCCTGATGTGCTGACAGTCAGCAGCGACAGGCTGCCTCCTCCGCCAGTGACAGCTCCTCATCCCGGGGAGCAGTTTGGGCTTGACTTCTTTATTTTGAGGTACATTTTCTATCGGCGCAGCTGGATCTGTTGGGAGGAGGCATTTGCAGAAATGCCTGGAAACAAAGAGCAGTGCAGCGATGCGGGCTCACGGTGGGGTGTGCTCTGTTACCTGCCAGCAGTGAACACGGCTCTACAGGGGACACAAAAATAGCCAGAAAGTGGTTTTAGCTCCATTTTCATGTCCCTCAGCCACTCGAGTAGAGTTAAAGCTTTGCCTGATGCTGGTGCCTGATGGAAAAAGCAGAAATAGGAGAATTGGTTAAACCCTGGGCGGGGGCTCTTGCTCAGAATCAGTGCCATTAATTCCACGTGGTTTGACTCGTGGATTGCTGGTGTCCTGCACATCCAGTGTCCCTCGGATATTGGAAGGGATGTCTCCAGGTGTGATCCTTCGGAGCTGCTGGCCAGTGGCTGTAAGATGTGATACCAAATCCATTGACTCCTCTTGGTTCTCCAGCTAAGGGTGTTCGTTATTTTCCTGCTGATTCGTTCAAGTTGCTCTGTTACCCTTTCTCTGCCGATAATTGGTTACATTCCCTCAAGGAGGGGAGGGTGAGGGATGCTCCCCTCTTGTGTGTGGGGCTGGAGGGAAGGACTTGGCTTCTGATGAGTGTTTTCCCCAAATTCTGAGACACCACATGGTGACAGGAGGAGCAGCCCTGTCCCAACCCTGGCTTTGCCTGGTTGTGAGAAGGTGAGTGGCCTCACCTCAGCAGGAGAGCAGAGGGCTTTGCAGCAGATTCCACAGGAGGGAGCTGAGGCTGTGAAAGATGCTGCTCTGGAGGTGGAGGGGAAGGTGCTGATGTGGGAGGGGAGGCCAAGAGGGGCTCCAGGTTTACTGGGATGTAGGGAAGGTTTGGAAGTTGGGAGACCCATGGGCTGTGGATGCTGAGAGAGTGAGAGGTGACCAGAGTGAGAGGCTCAACCTCCCAAGTGATGGCTTTCTTAATGGTAAGAAAGTATTTACATTTAAAGGAATATTTAATATAGAAGGGATAGAATCTGTTAGAACTCTGCTTGTGTTTTCTCCAGCTGTCTGCTTTCCCAGCACCAATTTGTGCATATATTGGATTACATTTATTCTTTCAAGTTTAAAGCTCTAGTCTGAGACAGTGGAGGGGATGGACTCCTACCAGGAGCAATTCCTCACCAAAGAAAAAATCCCTACAGTCTCCTTTAGTGGAAATGAGGACTTCAAGTTACACACTGAACCCCCTATTTTTCTGTGGTAGCTTTCAAAGCCAGGTCAGATAAAAATATTCTCCCAAAGCAGCTTTATCTCCAGCTGATTCCTCACTTTCACCAGCTCTTCAGGATAACCCAGGTCAGATATACATAAATCCAGTTTTGCAGAAAGATCTCAGCCTTGGATGAGCCTTCATATTTAAACCCAATTCCGTTGAGGATTGTGGTGCCTGTCCCAGCTCCTCGTGTCCTGTCACGAGGCAAAGCCTCACCATCACCCATGGCAGTGCTGGAAGCCGACAGTGGAGCTTCCCACACTGTGTCCTTAAAATTTCACCAGTAAATCCTTGGATCCAGCTCCACGTTTGAGACGTTTACAGCTGGTTCTGGTACACGATGGAATCTCCGAGGAGGGAGAGATGAGCTCTCCACGGGGACCAGTGGGCACCACAGCCTGATCCTCTGCAGGGATGCTGGGGCTGGAACCAGGATGAAAAGCCCCCAGGAGAGCTCCCCGATGGCCGGGATGCACCGAGGTCAAGCTGGAGGGTGAAGTCAGATGCTGCTACCCGGGAAGTGACTTCTTTCACTGGGAGTGCACAAGGATAACGGGAATTTAATTTCCTGAGTGGAAGCAAACAGCCGTGTGCAGCCTGCAGCCCTGTGTGTATCCCACAGCCCGGGCTGGGCAGAGGCTGTTCCAGTCACTGGCAACACAGGGTGAAGCAGCTTTGGGGGCAGAGGGAGCATCCCTCCATTCTGAACGCCCACTGTGGTCACGCCGTGGGTGTCTTCTCTTGGGAAGGAGAGCAGATGATTTTGAAGTGGCCGTCGTCAGGGCTGGGAAGGGCCCCGGCGCTTCCCGTGCTGCAGATGCCGCTGAAGGAGGGAGCAGCCCTTTCCCCAGCGTGGCAGGAGCTGCTGTGGCAGGATTTGGTCTCTTGTACAGCAGAGCCGTGTCCAGGGAAGCAGAAGCCGCAGGTTTCCACTGGCTCTGGGATTCTGATGCTGGTGAATCCTTCACCAACGCTGCCAGCTTCCACCAGCCGATCTGCAAACAAACTGTGCGTCAGCTGAGGGGGTTTGGGGCAGCTTTCACCGGAGGAATGCCCTGAAGTGCTGCTCTAGAGCCTGTGAAAAGCTGGTCCTGGAGCAGGAGAGGACATCCAGCTCCCAGCACGGATTCACTGCATCACCGAAAACGCCCAGAAAATCTTTCCAAACCCGGTGGCTTCCCTTAAAAATGACCCTTTGATCCCTGTGTCCTTCAGCAAAGCAGACAGGAATGGCTTGAGGGACAGTCCTGGGGGTGGCTCCAGGTGTCACACGGGCTCATGGGGTCCTCCTCTGTGATTTTCGACATTCATGGCTTTGAGGATGTGTGTAAACACGGATGTGTGTGATGTGTGTACAGAAATAGGTAAGTAGGCAATTTTTCGCTGGAAAGGCAGAAGAGAAGAAAAGGAGGAAGAATAAAAACGCCTTGTCCATGTTGAATTACTCCACGTTATCCTTTCTCCTTAACACAAGGACTTGTGAAGCCCCTCTGGTTCCAGCACCAGAACTGGGTTTTTCTGGGCCAGGTGTTTATTTTGGAAGAGGGTTGGCTTTTCTCCCCTCAGCCTCTGGATGGAGACTGGAGAGGCGCTGGCTCTGGAGCAGCTCCAGCCCTGCCTGGCAGTGGGAAGCTGTGCCTGGGGCTTTGCAGGGAGCGACTGAGAGGTTACAGGGAAGAACTGGGCACAGGGGTTCAGTCCTGCTCCTCTTCCAGGCTCAGACTCGTTGTCTTCACTTTTCCTCCCTCCCCTGCTAGGAATTTGCTCTGTTTTTGGCCTCTCCAGCAGTGCCTGGCAGCCGGAGCCTGCCCCCCACCAGCTCCCCACCCTCTCCCAGTGCCCCCAGTGCTGCCAGCACCCACCTTTGGCAGGGTCCTCCCTGCAGTGGCAGGTCCCAGCGCTGGCCTGGCAGGAGACCCCGTCTCCCTTCCTGCGCAGGTGAGTCCAGCCCAGGAGCAGGGAGCAGATGAGGCTGCAGAGGCAGAGCCCCAGCAGCAGGTACAGCACCAGCCACGGCTCCTGCTCCGCGCACGCCTTCTGCTCCAGCACGGCCGCCGGGCCCGGAGCCGTGGCTGTGGGGAGGGAGAGATGGGGCAGCTCAGACACCTCTGCGGCGGCTTTCTGACAGGGAAAGAGCTGATAGCGCCCGTGCCCTCCGCTGGGAAGGGATCTGAGAGCAGCTCTGCATCCCCTCTGTTCGCTGGCACTTCTCCTCCTTGGTGAGGCAGAGATCCCTTCCCGCACCCTACTCGCACCCTCCCCCGCCTTCAGGGATCGTCTCAACCCCAGTGCAGGACTTGTAGATCTCGAGGATCTGCCTGTGCCCTCCTATTCCCCCTCCCCGAGGGCTGGGGGCAGCTCAGCCGGGTGGGATCCACAGCTGCCGGTTCCACCCTGCCTGGGGGAGCTGCCCAACCCGTAAAACACCAGCACACGGCCGGGAAAAGCCGCTGTGGGATGGAGAAAATGGGAAAGAGGCGCCCTGGCTGCTTTTCCGCGTCCCCAGTGAAGTGGCAGCCCCCAGAAGCGCAATCCCCTGGGACGAGGTGCGGATGTTTTGGTGCCCCTTCCCCAACTCACGCTCGCAGGACAGGGCACATTCCTTGGGATGCTGCCCGCACACCGAGCTGCACTTGATGCAGCTCTTCACGAGATCATCGTAGTAAAACCCAGGTTTCTTGTTGCAGTCCATGGACTCTGCGGGAGAGGAGGGGAGGGGAGGGAGATGAACACGGTGTCCTCAGCGCATCCCCCCACCACCCCAACACCCGGATTCACGGGAGGATGAGCCCAGCTCGCTGCTCGGACAGGCTCAGGGTGAGACCTGCCCGCTGCTCGAAGCACTGGCAGCCTGTGCAGGGCTGGCAGGGTGGCAGATCCATGGGATTTGGGGTGGTGTTTGGCTGGGGAGCCGGGGAAAGGCGTCTGCTGGCAGCTGCTCGGGGAGGGGACGGTCTCAGCCAGCCAGAGGCAGCTGTACTCACCTGGGAGCTCCTGGCTGCTGCTCCCAGAGCTGCTGCTGCTGCCCTGGGGCTGGCACAGGTTTTTGGGACACACCAAAACCTGCCTCAGCACCTGCTCGGGATGCCAGGGATGGGGAGATGTTCACGTGTGGCTACTGAACCCTGGGGCGGGGTTAAGTCACCTCAGCCCATGACTCACGGGAGGGCGCTGGCACAGGGTTTGGGTGCAAAGTTTCTCTCTCCTTTATCCTCCTCCCCACCTGTTTTCAGGACACCTCAGTGCCCGTCCCAGATTGGGGGTTTATCATCATCCACATCCACGGAACCTGGTGGCTCCCCAGCCCGGCCTTTGGAGGGTGGGGTGGCCCCAGGAGGGGACACAAGCGTGGATGTGGCCTTGTGGCTCCAGAAGGGAGCAGTGCAGAGGTGCAGGCTCCTGGTGCTGGTCTCTCTCCTGAGCTCTTGCCAGCCCCAGCCCAGCCACGGGAAGCTGTCACATTCCCCTGCGTTTTTCAGCTTGGAGCTCTGCAAAGCTGAGCTGCCCTGGGGTTCATCCCAGGGTCTGACCCTCGCTCCCAGCTTTGCCCCATCCCTGCCTCTTCCAGGCAAGGACACCCCAGCACTCACCACACACAGCATCACACCTCCCGGCCGGGGCCTGGCTGCACGCGAGGCTGCAGGGGATGCACTGGGAAACCAGGGTGTCCCAGTACTCCTGGTCGGTGCAGTTGTTCATGGCATCCTGCCCCACGCGTGTCCCATCCATGGCTGCACGACAGAGGCACAGGTAAGGACGGGGTGGCCACCACGGGGCTGCTCTGTGGCCACCACGGGGCTGCTCTGTGGCCACCTCGTCCCTTTCTGGGGCTGGGACCCTGGCAGGGAGATCCTGGCTGTCCCTCAGCCCTCTCTGGCCCCAGGCTTGGGCAAGAGCACTCTGCCAGATCTGCTCTTCGAACTGTGTGTGTGTCCTGTGCCAGTCCCGGGGGACACACGGGGAGCCCACCCTGGCTCGGGGGTGGCCCCGTGCTGTGCCCCGAGGCTCCGGGGGTCCCTGCACCTGCCCGTGGGAGCACGAGCACTGGGGACTATTCCTGTCTTTACAGGCCCTTCTGGAAATACCAGAAACGCGACCTCGTGTGTCACTCCTGACCTCTCTCGGGTGTTCTGGTGTCATAGTGAAACCCAAGCTGATGTGTAAGAGATGTCAGAGCAGCAGGAGGAAAATCTCCCCAGGAGACTTCAGGCACCAGTTTAAACCAGTGCCAGCTGGAGGTGGATGTGCTCTTGTCCCTGTCACGGGCTGCTTGTCCCATCCTCTGCTGCCCCAGTGCTCCCAGTGCCCGCGTGCACAGGAGCAGCACGAAAATCTGCTCAAAAGCCGCACTTTGGAGGATTAGCTGGCTGATGAGAGCTCCTGTGCTGTGCCCTGTGCGGGGTGCGCGGCCAGCGCGGCGCAGCAGCTGCGGGAAGCTGCAGCCCAGCGCAGGGCGGCCGCGGTGGAAATGTGCTTTTTGCTGCCTGAGAAGGCTCCCGGGAGCCACGTCCCTCCCCGGAGCCGTGCCTGGAGCCGCAGCTGCTCCTGCACGGCTGCGAGATGCTGGTGCTGACGGGGCCCGAGGGTTTAAAACTCCCCGACGCCGCAGCATCGGCTCCTCTGTGCCCGAAGGCTGAGCTGCTGCTTTGGCAAAGCCAAACCCTCGGTTTTTATCCGGAAAATCCCCTGCACTCTGCCAGGATCTCTCCTCTCTCTCCAGGACTCGGGAGTGTGCAGAGATTGGGCACTTTGATGTCCTGCACTGCCCACCCAGCGCCTTCCCTGCAGAGGGGCTGATGCTGAGCTGGGTCCTACCCGGGGCAGCACACGGGGAACCCTCCCACTCCCAGGGAAAAATCCTCTCGGCGCTGGGATGCTGGCCTGACGCTCCCGGTTGCTCAATTAACACTGCTATAAAATTAAATAATGACTTTCTGTCGAGCTGACTGGAGACATCCCCAGGGCAGAGCGAGGCTCAGGCCATCCCTCTCCTCGGACGCTCTTGGAAGAAAATTTGTCCCCAGAGAAGCCCCCCGGGGGTGGCAGGAAGCCCTCGGGGGGTTCTGCAAGCCCTGGAGATGGCGGGGAGCTGAGCCAGCCTTGACCTGGGTGGGGCTTCCCACGGGATAATTGATGGCAAGCAGAGATCGGGGGCTGTGTCAGAGCCGGGGGGCTGCAGGCTGGGGTCCTCCCCCCCTGGTGCTGCCAGGGCACATCCAGGGAGGTGTTTGGCCTCATCTAGGACAGATCCTCTGCTCCTTGGGGAGCCCAAGGCACATGTGGTGCTCCCAGCACGGGGCAGCCAGACTTCCCAGCCGAGGGTTTTCCACCAGAGCCAGGTGAGTCTTCCCCTCTGCCTCTCACCCACCAGGACCCTCCGAATTCCCACACGGACCCCTCATCCCAAGCTTGAAGCGACCACAGGACAAGGGGGAATGGCTTTAAGCTGA
>VZTG01001246.1:24909-92466 GCA_013397845.1 Melanocharis versteri | reverse complement strand
CAACATCTTCAACAAGAGCAAGTGCCAGAACTGCTTCAAGCCCCGCGAGTCCCACCTGCTCAACGACGAGGATCTCAACCAGGTGGGATCTTGCCCCAAAACCCGCTGTTTTCCCCCCAAAATCCGCCCCGGGGTCCCGCCCCCTGCTCGCCCTTAGAGCGCCCTGGGTCTCCGTGCGGTGTCCGCTGGCCCCGTGGGTAGCCTGGGGTCCCACAGGTACCGTGGGAGTCCCCTGGGTAGCTTAGGGTCCCATGGGTGTCCCCATGGATAGTTCAGGATCCGAGGGATAGTATAGGGTCCCATGGACCTCTTTGGGGTCCCACGGACAGAACAGGGTGNAAGCCCCGCGAGTCCCACCTGCTCAACGACGAGGATCTCAACCAGGTGGGATCTTGCCCCAAAACCCGCTGTTTTCCCCCCCAAAATCCGCCCCGGGGTCCCGCCCCCTGCTCGCCCTTAGAGCGCCCTGGGTCTCCGTGCGGTGTCCGCTGGCCCCGTGGGTCGCCTGGGGTCCCACAGGTACCGTGGGAGTCCCCTGGGTAGCTTAGGGTCCCATGGGTGTCCCCATGGATAGCTCAGGATCCGAGGGATAGTATAGGGTCCCATGGACCTCTTTGGGGTCCCACGGACAGAACAGGGGGCCACGGGTGCCTGCTGTCCCCATAGTTCGCCCAAGATCCCATGGGATCCGCAGGGGTCCCGCGGGGTGCCTGCTGGACACAGATGTTGTAGGGTCCTGTGGCTGCTCCCACAGGTACCGTGGGCTGTCAGGGATGCTGTGGGGTCCCATGGATAGCACAGGGACCTACAGGTATCCCTATATTCCATGGGGTGTTGTGGAGCTCCAAGGGTGCTCCTTGGTCCCATAAGGTATCTAGGAGCCCCATGGGGTGTTTGCTGATCCTACAGCTAGCCCAGAGACCCACAGGTATCCATGGGTTCTATGGGGTGTTCAGGAGCCCCACACGTGCACTCTGGTCCCATAAAGTGTCCAGGAGTCCCTTGGCGTGCCTGCTGACCCCATGGGTGGTGCATGGTCCTGTGGGGTGCCTGCTGACCCCACGGATAGCACAGGGACCCACATGTATTTGTGGATTCCATGGGGTGTCCAGGAGCCCCACGGTTGCTCTCTGGTGCCATAGGGTATCCAGTGATTCCAGCGGGTGCCTGCTGGTCCCATGCGTAGCCTGTGGTGCCTTGGGGTGCCTGCTGACCCCACGGACAGCACAGGGACTCACAGATATTTGCGAAGCCCGTGGGATGTCCAGGAGCCCTCTGGGTGCTCTCTGGTCCCATAGGGTGTCCAGAAATCCCATGGGATGCCTGCTGACCCCACAGATTCCCAGGTGTCCCACGGAGCAGCCACAGTGCCCACTGCTCCCCTGGGCCATGGCTCACCCCAGTGCCACCTCCCCTGGGGCATCACCCCCTGAGGCCATTTGGGGCCCCGCACCAGCACTTGGGGTGATCCCGTCCCCTCCTGGGGTGCGCGGCAGCAGGTGGGGGGTATCCTGTGAGCTCCATCAGGCGATCTAGAAAGTCCTGGGAAAAACTCGGTTGGAAACAAAACNAATGTAACTGGAAAAAATGCCGTGGTGTGTGCGGGAAAGGGGCGGGCGGCGCGGAGCGTCGCGGCCGTGCCCAGACAAAGGAGCCGTCCCGGAGGGGGCTCGGGAAGAGCCCCCCGCTCCCGGCCGGCCCCTTCCCGCTGCCCGGGGATCGCGCTGCCTCCCGGCGCAGAGCTTATTTACTTTGGTTGGGGGGCTCGAAGCATCGCACGCANGCCCTACAGCCCCCCGCTTTCCCGGGGCCATGGGAAGGGGACCCCAGCCCCTTTCCGGAGAGGGTTCAGCGCTGGGGGGCTGCCAGGGCNCGGGGGCCACCCACCTCTCTGGGGACCCGGGGACGTGTTTCGGGCAGCCCCTCGTTGGCTTTGTTCCCGTCGGGGTGGTGGGTGGCTCTGGGGGGCTGCTCCCGCCTCCGGTNTCTTCCTCCCAGGCCTCACGCAGGCCCAAGGCCCCATGGCAGGGGGTGTTTGGGGCATGGGGGGAGTTTTTGGGGTGCGGGGGCCCGTCCGTGGTGTCGGGGTGAGGGGAACAGGCCCGCCGTCCCTCCTCCCACACCTTTCTGGGCCAGGGCTGCCATCCCCGCTCCCGATCCTATTATGGCAATGAGATCAGACATATTGCTNCCCATGGGGTCGGGGTCAGCCCCGTGGCCGGATCGCGGCCCTGCGCGGGGGGCTCCGGCTGGGAAAACGGCGCAGTCCTGCTCGGCTTCTCCCTTGCAGCTGGGGTGAAGTAATCCCGCTTCCCAGATAAGATGGTGGCTGTGGTAGCGTGTGATGCACGCCCGCACCTCCCGCCCTGCCCGCAGCTCCCCGCGCCCAGGAGCCCCCCGGCCGCGGCCACCCCGCCACCCTGCCCGCCTCCCCTCCCGCTTTGTGCCCCGTGTCGCAGCCCGGCTGGATGTGGGGGTGTGCTCGCTCCGAAGCACACCCAGGAATAACGGTTCATTTAACAGCCCTGGATGTTTCTGCCTTTTAAACTCAATCTTTTTAAGCTTGGGTTGGGTTGGGGGGTCCCACTCTGCAGCGTGGAGGCTCCATGCCCAGCATGTCCTGCTCACCCCGTGGACCAGGACAGTGTTGGTGATTACCTAGAGTCAGGCTAGAAAAGTCTTTTAGAGTCATCTGACCTTTGTACTTGGCTTGGAGGAAAGGTGAAGGTACTTCACACTTACGCACTCGTGTCTCTTTTGGATTTTTATTAGATAAAAATACCTGTATGGGTGTCAGGAGCTGCCCCTGCTGCTTCCTGGGGTGCTGCAGAGTGCTGGAGCCGCTCGGGGCAGAGACCCAGAGTGTATTTGCAAAGAGTCACAAATATTTAGTGGTAGTAGTGGATTTCCGTCGTACTCGGGAACCGGCTTAGGAATGGGGCTGGGAGGGGGGAAATCCAGCCCCAAACATCAGGATTAATGAGCTGGAGCTCTCTAATAATAATCAGACTTAGCGCTTCCAACTTCAAAGGGCTGTGTGGATGCTAAGTCCCTAATCCCGGGAGCGCTGCGTTCACGAGTTGTTTTTGTGCACGGCTGTGCTGCCGGACGGGGCTCGGTGTGATTTGGGGCACCTACATGCAGTCCCACCACCTGTTGGAGATGTGACTGTCCCCTCCCAGGGCTGCAGGTGGGAGGTGATGTGCCCTTGCCCCCCCCTAATCTGTGTTTGACCTTCTGGGGTGCCCACACAGCAGGGGAAAAACTGGGTCAGTCAGCACGGCTGCTCTCCCTTTGGGAAAATCTGTTGCTGTGGGTCGCGGGCTGTCAGATCCCTTGATCGTGTGTGGTGGCAGGATCTGGCTGCTGGCAGACATGGTGCTGTCGGTGGCTCTGTTCTGGCTGTGCCACCCACCCGTTGCCAGCTCGTCTTAATGCTGCTCCTTTCCCATCCAGGGAGAAATTCCCTTTCTGTGGGAATTTCCACTTTATTGGCAAGACATGCCCGTGCTGGCACTGCGTGGTCCCCTGTAACCACCTGCAAACCTCATATGGAACTCGGCTTTCCTGAACCTGCCCTGGGAAGATGGGTGGTTCCCAGGGACCCCCTTCTGTCTCCAAGAGAAAGCCAGCCTGTCCTGTGGGACCCTTTTCCCAAGCAGCCACCCAAGTTTCTCGTGGGGTTGTCCCCCTTGAGTCCCTGCTCTCCACTCTGGCTGCTCTGAGCCAATGAATGTCTGCACACACATGCCTTTGGTCTGTGAGATAAAGCCCCCAACAACATGGGACAGGCTGGGAATTAACCTAAAAATTTTGCCTGGCCTGAATTGGAAGAAGAGCAGTTGCTTTTAATTTTCTCCATGCGTTTGCTCTCTCGGGGTGTGGGGACTGGCACAGATAGAGGAATTTGAGGACGTCTTTCCAGCTACCAGTGTCTTTTTTTTCCCCCTTTTTTTCTCTTTATTTGAGATCATGGCATAGATGCCCAGAGGACCACCCAGTTAGAAAATAGAGCTCACAGAGTTTTCCCACTGCCTCTTCCCGTGACATCCCTGCCCAGTGGCCGGGGGTGGTTATTTCCATCTCTTCTCCATTGGACATTATCACTTTCCTACTGTTCTGGATGCTGAGCAGCTGGTGGCCAGGAGCCCTGAGGCTGGAGTGTGTCAGCGTTGGGTCGCAGGCTTGGCTTTGCTCTGGGACATTGCATCCATGGGGCTGGGATGCCTTGTGCTGCAGGGGTCTTGTCCTGGCTCCTTGCATTGTCCAGAGGGTGACAGGGTGAGGGATCATGTCCCGGCCACACTTTTCCCTCCAGCCCTGCTCCTTTTTGGGAGGAAAAGCCCCCATTTTCCTGGAAAGCAGCCCCCGCGCTTGCATTCCCTGCTCCCCGCTGCTTGTATCATGCTGCAAAAATCCTCCTCTACTTGACTGATTATTAGCACAGAACAGGGGGAGATTTCTCTGCAAAATGTCAAATTTGCCTGTCAGTGGCTTCAGAGGGCAGGGACTTGGAGGGCACAGCCAGGGGAACTGGGGGGCAGGGTCCTAGTGGCTCTGCCCCATGGGCAGTCTCCCATCCTTGGAGAGTGACATGCAGGCAGGGAGGGCAGCGGGCACTTGGAAGCTGTTTTGGATGCTGGGGTTGATTTGGGGTGTACTTGAACCTCTGCCTGGCCCAAGGGAAGGGACGTGGCGGCGCCTTTGGGCGCTGGAGAACCATTCCCCTTTGCACACTCGCTGCTGGGTTTTTGCATGGCGCCGCGCCTTATCTGCGCAGGCACCCGACGAAGTGATAAATCCCCTCTCCACCACTGTGGAGAGATGTTGTGGCTTCTCCCAGGCGCTGAGGAAGGCCGGTGGTGGGAAGTGGTTAGATACGCCTGCTCGCTGCCAGGCGCACCGGCTTCGGGGCTGCTCGAGGAGGAGCTGGAATTGCAAAGTCCATCCTGTCCCGCTTCGTTTTGCTGCTGCTTGACAAATTCCCTGTGCGTGCCGCAGCCGGCCTCGGCCAGCTCTTGCTCCCACTGCCCCAGGCGATGGCAGCGCTCGGACCCAAGCACAGCCCTGGGACCAGGGGTGTTTGCAGAAGGAGGCCGGCTGTTTGCACGGAGGGTGAATTCAACCTTTCCCCTTCCTGTTCCTCTGGTCGGTCGGTCACTCTCACTGCCCACGCAGCAAACTGTCCGGGCAGCTCCGTCCTTTGGGATTTGCCGACACCTGGATCGGTGGTAGCAGTGTGCCAGGAGGGCTGTGCCGTGCACAGTGCCCACCAGCTGGCCCCTGGCAGCAGCACTTGGTGCTTCTCGTGTCCCAGGTCCAGTCTGTCCCGTCTGGTTTGGCCTTGTGCTGCGTGTGGAGATGTGTTGGTGGTGAAATCCTGGCCTGGGATTTGCAGCTCTGGCAGTGGCCGACTCATGCCTGCCTTGTGCAAATGTGTTCTGGCAGAGGAGCAGGATATGGATGGAGAGGGGACTCTCCCCATCGTCCAGGGTGGCCCTCAGGAGCTGCCCAGGTCTCATCCTGGAAAAAGCCCTGTTTGGGCTGAACCCAGGGCCAGTGAGCAGCCACTTGGATGACGAGCTGGGGGATGGGAGGGTGTTTTTGCTTCAGGAATGGTTGTGGATGCTCAGAGGCAGCACTGCAGCCTCCGCGCTGGGGTTTGGCGTCGCCAGGTGACAGACAGCAGAGGGGAAATGCTGTACAGGCAGGGAAACAGGGATGTAAGCAGCTTAACTACTGAGGCTGGGCTTCATCCCGGCCCTCGGGATTGCTGCTGGAGCGCAGGTTTGCACAGCAGTGTTTGCAGAGCCTCCCGACAGCCGTGGTCACGGGTCTCCGGTGGGTCTCCATCTGCCATCCCACTGGGAGCACTCAGAATGTCAAGTGATGCCTGTCTCTCAGTTCCTAGAAGCCGTGCTGTGGGCAAGAGCGCCTGCTTGGTATTGCATCCCATTCCCTCCCTGAACACCGTGTCACCTTCCCCATTCCTGCCGGGTGACGGCTGCTCCGACTCATCCATCGGCAATGTTCTCTTGGCTCCAAGGTGTGCAAAACTGAGAGCAGAGTGGAGCTGAAACCGCCCAGATTTCCTATTTTGAGGTTGCAACCACAGTGTTTGTGGTGACTTTCTCCTTGAACTGTGCCAGAAATGGGTCCCTGCCTTTGGGGAGCTCTGAGTGGATCAGGAGACAATGCGCAGAGGACGATGACCTTACTGTCCCTGCTCTCTGGGTCTGGATGAGAGCTGTGACCCCGGTGTGCTCCCCTGGGTGTGGGGAGCAGCAGGCACTGCTGTCAGAGAGGCTCTTTTGGTGAATATCAGGGCTGACCCATAAAGGTGATGGGACAAGTTCCACCACGGATTCACCCACAGCCTGGGTCAGGTTGGGTGCATCATTCTTTTGTGGGGCTGCTGGAAGCCCTGGCATCACTTCCCTGGTGCACAGGGCTTGCTGCTCCCAGTGCTGGAGGCAGAGCCTAAAGCTCCGATGCAACAATCCATTTTTCTTCCCCTTCCCGCTCAGTTGCCAAGCCTGAACAAAACAAGCCCTGCCTCCACCCGAGACAGGCTGATTACGTCTGCCGGCAGCCTAAACAGATTATCCCTGCCGCCACGCGCTCGGAGCCAGGAGTCTCTCCCGGCAATGGATTCGGACTTCCCTTGGAACGTGTGGGGGTGGGTGGGCACTGGCTGTGGGGGCAATCCCAGCCCACCCGGGTGTCCACCCCGGTGGAATGGGGGTACTCTGCCGTGGGGTTGAGTCTGGACCCTAAGAGGGGGTGTGGATGTTGGTACAGCTCTCCTGTTCCACCTCGTGCAGTGAGTTCCTGCAGCACCGTGGGGCCGGCACGGTGTGGCTCTGCTGGGTCCTGCGTGCCTGGCTGGTTTGTGTGGGGAGGAAAGAGGTGAAGGGACCACCAAAAACACAGGAGGTGTGAAAGCCTGTCCAACAGGCAGCTGGTTGGTGTCACAGCGCACCTCCAGCCCTGTGACCTGGTGCTCCATGGGCTGCCACACTTCTGTGACCCATCCTGCCCTCTGGAAGTGGGTGCCCTGCAGCCCTGGGGGTGTGCAGGGGTTCCTGTATCACCCCGGGCTTTGGGAAGTGCTGAGTGGCTCTGCACATCCTTCAAGCCCAATTCCCCATCTGCTGGGAATCGTGTTCCCAGTGCTGGTGGAGCTGGTTGGGGTGGTTTGTCCATGCCTGGGCAGCATCAGCACAGCAGCCTGACAACTTTGTGTAAACCCAGCTGGGGCCGCTTCCTTCTCTGCTTCCTCCCACCCGCCGTGCTGCCGGCGCTGGGCTGGAGGCAGCGTCCTCCCCCTGGATGCACTGTTGGCCCGTGGGCTGAGGGCATGGAAGCAGTGGCTGGAACATCGACCTGAGAGGCAGGTGAGGTGCTGCAGGTGCCCCACAGCCCAGCTCCAGTGTCGGATCAAAGGTGGGATGCCATACCTGGACACTCCCAGAGGTGTGACAGGAAACGGAGTGGCGGTGTGGGGGTGTTTCTGCCTGAGTCAGCCTCCAGCAGTCCCACAGGATGGGATGGAACTGAGCACTGTGGGGCTGCAAACTGGCCGCACCTCCCCCGTGATGGTGGGGTGAGTGTCACCCCACCCCAGCCCCATCAGCAGCCGCTCTCCACTCTGCTTTCCACGGTATTTTGTGGCTCACCCTCCGGCCAGGTACCTTCTGGATAAAAGCAAAGCCAGCCACCCAGTGCCTGAGCACCCTGTGTGGCTGCTACCTGTGGAGAAACTACGTGGAACTGCCCGTTGGATATCACCGGAGCTGCCAGGAGGCAAACAGGGCCCTGTGTGGTCGAAGGCATCCTGGGAACCCTGGGGTTGCTCTAACACCATCCCTGAATGTGAGGTTGGACAAATCTGCTTGGAAGAGGGAATTTTTGGTCTGAGCTGTTGCTCAGTGCTGGTTGTTGCATTTTCCTCCTCTTGAGGAGCTCTCCAGAGGAAGCCGAGCCAGTGGAAAGGACGTGTGATTCCAGCTCCATCGTGGTGCTCCAACGCCCCCCCGGACCTGCCTTGCACATCGGGTTTATTTTAAACCTTGCTTCAGCAGAGCCATTCCAATGCAGGTGTGATGAGCTTATTTCAGACACTTCGTGTGCTAATTCATATCCCTTTCATTTAGGCTTGTACCTCTCTGGGCATTTGCTTGGTTTTAGCAGGAGCTTGTTTAGGTTTGGCTTTAAAAAGCGCTGCTGCATGTTCATTTGTTGATGGGTGGAGCCAGGCTGCCCACGCTGCCTGGCTCTAATTCATACCTTTCAGCTATTTTGGTTTCAATATCTGAAATTGGATGCTTCTGCCAAAGTGTAGCCCACTGGTGGTTTTTTATGACGCCGGTACAGAAATGACCGTGCTCTGTGTTAAGGGTGTGTATTTCAGGTGCTCGGTGTTTATTTACAGACAGTTGGAGCTAAAATTGGAATGGCTGAGGGCAAAATCATGCCTGTTGGGGGGTGTGAGCTAGGCTGAGGTAGGGCAGGACTTCATGGCTGTAATACTGGGTTAAGGCTGCTTGCTGCTGGCCCTGGTGACGATGTCCCCTGTTGGTTTCATGGTTACGTCATCCCTGGTGTGGCACTGGGACCTGCCTGCTGCCTGTCACACAGGCTGGATGCTGTGAGGTGCTCGGAGTGGCTGGGATGGCTGCAGTGCTGTGGCTTGTGTCAGGGAGGGTCTTTGCTCGTGGGGCTTTGCTGGGTTGAGCACTTGGTCTTGTTCAGGAGCTGTGGTGGGGCACGGAGGGGAAAACTGGGGGATGGAAAAAGTGGGGGGCGGAGGAGGGCTTAGCTTGGCTTGGGCTTGGCTGTCTGGATCATCACCAGGGTGCTGCCTTGGTGGGGAGGTGCCAAGCATTGGGGACGTCACATGCTACTGTCACTGTCACCCTGTTGTTCTGCATTGTGGAGGCCACTCATAAGATCTTCTCAAGCCCCAGTTGCTCAGCGCTCACCCCAAGTTCTCTCATGGGAATCTGGGGACCCTGTTTCCTGTCACAGTGACCCATTGAAGGGTCTCCGATGGGTCAGCGTTAGTCATTTGCAATTCTGCTGTTCCCCTGTAAAACACGAGCGAGGTTTGGGATATTTGGCTCTTGCCAGGCCGCGCGGGTGGCCGTGGCCACATGCCAGCGTGGCGGGGAGCAGTGGGATCCCCGCTCCGGAGCCCTCCCATCGCGCGGGCACGGATGCGTCACGGGCGGCTTTGGGTGGGGGCGCGGGGCGGGGTGTGCTGGGGGAGTGGCACAGCCTGGCTCACCTGCGGGGCGCTGGCAGCGTAGGCAGCACGGAGACGGGCACGGAGACGGGCACGGAGCGGTGCTGGGCAGCTGAAGGTGGCATGGGGGCCATGGGCGAGCAGGGCACCAGCATCCAGGTGAGCTGGGCAGGGGTGGTGGGGGGCTCTGGGCCCTTTGCCAAACCCAGGGAGGGTTGTGGTGCTCCCAGGTGCCTTTCTGCGCCCGCAGTTTGGTCGTGGGAACAGGTGTAGGGGTGCCCTGGGCCCCCCTAATTCCCCCACATTGGATCCCAATCCCAGCGCTTTGTTTTCATTGGTTTAAATCTCATTTAAAGGAGAAAGGAAGGAAGGTCTTCTCAAATCATGTTTTCCCAGCTGCTGGGAGAGCAACACCTCGAGCTGGTATGTCATATTGTGGAGGGGATAAGAGATTTTGTTATTTCTTTTCACTTTATAAACAGTAAAAGGTCTCCTCCAGCGTGTTTCCAGTTTGCTTACTCAGTGCTTCATGCATTTGACAGTTTCTGGTGCATAGGCAGTTTCTTCTATTGTTTGCAGGGATTTTTCCAGAGGGGAAACTTTTTTTTACCATTACAAAACCACAGAAACTGGCAGGAGGAATCTAGGGGAGATACTGAATTGGAAACAGTTTTAAACTTTAAGGAACAGAAAAGAATGAAAGCAACAAGATTAACTGAATCAGTTAGAGAAGAGCTGGGAGTGTGTGTCCTTGTGACTTTTTGGCTGGGCCAGGATGGATGTGCATGGATGTTCCATGGTGGAAAGCAGCGTTCCCAAGCCAAGGGTCTCCAGGGGCTGGATCTGCCCTGGGTTTCCTCCCTCCTGGTCTGTCTTGGTATCTGCGGAGCCGCCTTGCTGGTGTGGCAATGCCTTGCCAGTGTTGCAGCAGGATTTGGCCCCAGCCCTTGCCAGGTGTTGGCTCATCGTTTACAGCTTGACAGGCGGCAGGAGCGGTGCCCGCAGGACTTTGCGTGGGAGGGCATGCCCGGTGCCCATCCCCATCCCACCACTTGCCGTGGTGCGGGTCAGCTTCGCCCTGGCCGCTTCTGCATCCAAGCCGCCGGTGGAAAGAGCCTGGATATTTTTTTTCCACTGACATACGGCAGTGCTGCAAGGTTCTTTCCGAGTATTCTTTCCCTTTCTCTTTGCGGCTGGCTGAATGAGCTGTTTTCCCTCCTCCTGGCTCTGACCTTCCTGTGTGCTCGGCCGTGGGCCGCTGGACGCCGCTGGCGGGGGGAGCGGGCTGGCAGGGGCTGCCCCTGCAGGGAAGCGGGAGTTGGATGTGCACGGCACGGGAAGCGGCTGGGAGCTGGAGAGCTGCCAGCGCTGGGTAGTTTTTCCTCTCTTAATTAACGAACGGAAAACATCGAGCTCTCCTTTGGAGTGTGTTTTTGCTTTGGAGTAGAGGCACGCTGCCGATGGCGACGGGAAGAGCCGTCGGTGGGGATGGGCTCTGCCGCTCGGCAGTACCCGGGAGGTTGGTGCTCTGGGCACGGTGCCATGCAGGAGCAGCTGTGTTTGGAGTTTGTGGCTGGGGTTTTGCCTCCTCCCGAGTCCTCGTCTCAGTCCCGTTGGCACACTGTGTGTGTCACACCGCGGGTTGCCATCAGACACCACGTTCCCTGCACTGGGAAGGCTGAGTTTGCCTGCGTGCAGGAGGCTGAGCTCACACAGCTGCCTTCGTGCTGGGGCTGCTGCAGTTTCCCGTGGTCCCTGACCATCGATTCCCCGTGGTGCTGTTCCATGTTGAGTGTTTTCCGCTGTGCCTGAGTGTTTCTCTGCTGTTTCTCTGCAGGCCAAACCCATTTATGGTGGCTGGCTGCTGCTGGCCCCGGAAGGAACGGACTTTGACAACCCTGTCCATCGTTCCCGGGTAAGTGAAGCTGAGACATCCCCTCCCCATGACGTGGGTGGGGGTGGCAGGAGGAGCAGCAAGGGCCTGTCCCTGCCCATGGGGGTGGCTGTGACCCTGGGAGTCACCTGGGAATGCATCTCCATGCACCCATCCCCTTGTGCAAACCAGGAAGCTGGGAGATGTTTCCTGCAGCAAGGCTGGAATGCCTTCTCTGGGATGCAGGGTCTCTCATGCTGGGCAGCAGCCTGGGGCACTGCAGGTGCGGGTCAGGCTCAGTCTGTGCCATTGGATTGCTTGTTGCTTTTGCTTTTTGGTGTTTTGATGCTGCTCTGGTTTGCCTGACACGTGCCATGCTGTCAGGAAGGCGCTCAGGCCAGGGGAGTGTGGGCTATGTGACTCCGGGCTGGGCTGTGACCATCAGAAAGGCTCCCAGTTTTCCTACAGGGCTTGGGAACAACTACTTTATTTTCTGCAGCTCGTCATGAGCGTGCCCAGAGCTCTAGAGGGAGGCTGCATCCCATCCCCTAGTGTGGATATGCCAGTGTCAGGCAGGTCCTGCAGCAAGGAAGGGACTGAGTGGTGGTTCCCATTTGCTATAACCCTGCCGAACTCTGCAGCCAAGTGCTGGCAGCAGGGACCTGCAGACAGAGCAGGACACGCTCAGCTCCTTCCCAGAGGGGTTTTTTCATGCCTGGCAGAAACAGCAGCATCGTGTGGGGTCAGAGCATCCCCCACTTTCCTGTCCTGGGGGGTGTGAGGCTCAGAAAGATGTGGCCAGGCTGACGTCCTTTCACTGCTGGCTTGTGACGAGGACTTTCAGCCTGTCCCCAGGCTTGTCTTGAAAGGAACTTGCTGCTGAGGCTGCCAGGATGGGGCTGTCTCGTGCGTGGGAGGGATGGCAATGGTCCGTGAACCCTCTGTCATGCAGCCAAAATGCTCTCGGAGCTGCTTGTAATAAAAAATTGCTCCCGAATGAGCAAGAATTGGGTTCTGAGTTCAGCCTGGGGTATATGGGTCATTATTTGGAGTCACAGCTTGTCATAGGCTTGCTGGCCTGACATAAAGGGGCATGGGACCTGTGTCTCCCCAGAACCCAGGCTGACTGCTAAGCTGGGGATTGTGGAGGTCCACAAGGTCCTCCGTAGTTCTGCTTGTCCCTGAGCACCCTGGACTTTGCCCAAAGGGTTGAGAAAAGTGAGATAAGAATTGCTGCACTGGGGCTATGAATCCAGGGCCTTTTTTATTTCAGCCTGCTCAACCAGTTTTTGCTCTTGGCTGAAAACAACCTGGCACACATGAAAAAAAACAGGCAGTTTTCCAGCCAGATCATTTCTCCAATCTGATTTGCTGTGCAGCTGCAGGGGCAGCAGTGCCAGCATGGTGCCAGGATTGCCTGGGCAGTGCCATGCCAGAAGTGCAGCCACCATCCAAATTGAGCTCATGTGCTGCTGGGGGACATCTGACATGACACCCTGTCACCGTCCAGCCCTGGATGCTGGAATAGATGATGCAGGATGAAGCGGAGGGCTCAGAGCATTTAGTCTGGGGATCCTTCTGGTGTCCCCAGTATTCGTGGCATGAACCTGAGTCAGGAGAGGTTTAGTTTGGATATTAGGAAAAGGTTCTTCCCCCAGAGGGTGGTCAGGCACTGAACAGGCTCACCAGGGGAATGGTCACGGTCCCAAGGCTGCCAGAGCTCTAGGCAGTCAGCATTGGGCAGTGTGGGCTGGTGCACACAGACCCTTGGCAGAGCCCTGCCAGCTGGTGTGCAGCTCCAGTGCTCCCAGCAAGGCCCAGGGGCTGATGGGCACTGCCGTAACCCACCTCGATGTCTTCTCTTGCAGAAATGGCAGCGTCGGTTCTTCATCCTGTACGAGCACGGGCTGCTGCGCTACGCCCTCGACGAGATGGTGAGTGCTGCCTGGCTGTGTCCAGGCTCTGGGGATCAGCTGGGTTATCTGCTGCCCTTGGAGTGCTCTGCCAAGCTGGAGGAGAGTTGTGCTCGCTGGGTTTGACTCTGGGCCAGGCTGGGTTTGTGTGGGAGCTCCATGAGCACTCCGCAGAGGATGGTGGGTGTTTCAGAGGCGTGTGGGTCCCGCCTGGCACGGGATTCATCAGTTGCCGACAGATCCCACGCTGGCAGGAAGTGCTGGAGGGGGTCCCCAAGGTCGTTCCCCCTCCTTTTTGCCCAGTTTCCCGGTGCCAGCTGGGTTTTGGTTGTGGTGAATCACCTTGGCAGTGTCCGAGGAGGAGGCCCTGCCTAATGATGCCTGTGGAAAGTAGGTCAGCTGGAACGCCTTCCCACTGCCTGCCCGCCCTGGAGCTGCAGCTTGTCACCAGCACTGTTCCCATCGGTAAAAGGGGATCAAAGGAAGGGAAACCCATTGAGCGAGCTGCGGAGTGGGGCTGAAGAGCCCAGTAGGTCAATCCCAGGAGCAGCCAGGACTGCTGGTTTATCCTGCTGGCTACAGGAAGCCCACGGGAGGGTGCCCAAGGCTGAGCAGGCCGGCACAGTGGATACCCCTGTGCTGGGATCTGCCTGGGCAGGAGGCTCAGGAAGCCAGCTGGGGACAGCACACCTGTGGGACAGGGACACGTGGGGACCTGTGTCTGTGGCAGGGAGGCTCCCTGCGAGGTCACTGTGCCTTGTTGCTCCTCCAATGCCTCCTGTGAGGGTACCGTGGAATGAGGAGGCACGGCGAGTGTGGCTCAGATTTCATGCTGTGTTTGTTTGTATTTTTACTTGGGGTTGGTCCAAGTGCCCTAAATAATTTAAATGTCTTGGGTAGGAGCAGTGGAGGCTTTAATACATTTTCAGCGTCAGCAGCCTGGCTCTGCACTGGGCTGGTGTTTCCTGTCCTACACTGACAGGAGGGTGCTTTGTGTCTGGGTGGAGTAAGGAGATTCCCCAGTCTGAGGCAGAGGTACAAGAATGCTGCGAAACACAATCTGGAATATTTTTTTTGCTGTTTTGCATCCTGAGGAGGTTGACCTGCCCCAGCTTCTGCCACATCTGGGCAGAGGCAGGCAGGCAGTGCCCCAGCCCCGTGCCACAGGGGCCACTGCCAGAGAGTACTCAGAGGACAGTAGGAGTATCTCGCAGTTCTCTGGCACCTGTTGGGCTTTTTCCCCTTGAGAAGGGAGAAAATGGGAAAATACAAACAAAAAGGGGAGGTACACACACGTGCAGGATGGGATGGTGTCTCGGGCAGTGTGACATCACTGTGCTGGCTCCTGGGCTCGCTGCCCCATGGCCACTTGTGGTGTGATGGATCCCAGGAGGGTCTGGCCTTGTCATAGTCATAGCTAGAGGAGACTGTCATGGATCCTTCCTCCTCACTGGGGTGTGACACATGGTATAAAAATACCCTCCTGACCTTTCCACCTCTCCAGCTGTGCCGGCTCTTTGCCGTGTCCCCACCACCTCCGTGGCCTGGGGAGGAGTGACAGGGCTGGGGCCTCATCCAGGGGGTGCCAGCAGAGACACTGTTTTTTCCATGAGGGACCCACTTTGCAGCCTGCTCAGGGGTGATCTCCCCCCAGTATGCCCCAGTTTCTCCCTGGGCACTGGGTGGGGGTCCCGTGGGAGCCTCAGTGCGGAGCAGCCTCTGGAGCGTGCAGGAGCCGGGCGGCAGCTGGCCAGAGACCTCCCAGGCAGCTGCAGGCTGGGATTGAATGGCTCTGCTTGAACCTTTCTGACATTAGTTTTGTGGGTTTGGCAATTTTTGCTCTTATTAAAAGCGGAGTTGGAGTTGGAGGGAGGGGTGACTCTGAGGGGGGAGTCTTGGGCTGGTGATGGTGATGGAGACATTCGTGTGCCTGGCCAGGGAGCCTCTGCTCCTGGCTCCCAGCAGGTTGGAGAGCAGTGGGGTGTAGAGGGGCAGCTCAAAAGCCCAACCCCAGGTTGGGGAGACCTCAGGGAGTCCCCAGAGGTATTGATGCTGTGGTACTCAGGGGCCATGGGATGGGGCAGCGTTGGGCGCAGGGAACCTTTTGCCATGGGATGGGTAAGGTATGGTGTTGGATTGGAGCATTTTGGGCATGGAAGGTGGGACAAGCAGGCACCAGCTGTCCAGCTTGCCCTGCTCTCTCCTGAGACCTGCCCAGGGACATCCCAGAGCTGATCTCCAGTCTGTGCTCCTGCTTGGCCACCTTCTCTCTGTGTGTCCATCATTCTGTCTGTCCTTTCTCGGCCATAGTTGCAGTCTGAAAACAAAATGAGTTCTGCACGATGGCTGCGATGGGGAGAATTTGCACAGTTTATGGATGTTCATCCCCTCAGACCAGGCTGAGCTGCCAGACTCTCTCCCTGGGGTCTCCCTCTTCCAGGCTGGGTGCAGTTGGTGGCACCCAGATCCAGCCTGGCCACTGGGAGTGCCCAGCAGATCCCACCCCTTCCCCTCTGCGGGGACCGTGCCAGCAGCCGTTCCCAGCTCTGCCGAGCCCTGGCTAAGCCGAGCCTGCTCAGACGTGCAGAAATTCCTGCCTCCCAACTGTGGGTGGATGTGGAGGTTGTGTGATCACTTGGGGTTGCCTTCCCATGCTGAACACCCACGATTGCATCCTGGTGGTGGCTTGCTCCTGCTGTTTGATAAACCTTTGTGCTGGGACTGATGATGGCAGGGGCTGATGCCTCTGTGCAGCAGCTGGAGGATGACAAAGCCACTCTTACTGAGGGAAGGCAGGAAAGAGGTTGGGGGCAGGCTTGGGATTGAGCTGCTGTGTTGTGAGTGTCCAAGGACAAGTTTCAGTTCTCCTGGTGAAATGCCCTGCGGTCTCCAGTGAAACCACTGCCGTGGGAGAGCAGCCCGGCGCCGCGGTGCTGGGGAGGTCCAGGAGGTTTTGGGTGGGATATGGGAGCTGCCACAAGAATAGTGCCGGGCTCAGGGGCCAGAGCCAGCGAGTGGCAAGTGCAGAGCTTTTGCCTCCTTTTGTTTTGATTGCTGCGATCTATAATTAGCGGCCGAGGTCTCTATAAATAGAGCCCGTCTGCGTGGGAATGGAAAGGCAGGAGGGGGTTTGGAGGGGTGGAGAGTGCTGCCATGTCCCTCCCTGGGCCTGCAGGTGGGCCCATGGCCTCAAGCACTGCCTGGGGATGGATCTCCAGGCCAGCTTCTTAATTGGTCACTGCATGTCCAGGGCCAGGCCTTGTCTCTGTGCCTCAGTTTACCCCTCTGCCACTTCTATTGAGCTGGGATTTGTACTAGGTTGGCATTTTGCATCCTCCCTGGGGGTATTCTCGTGTTACATCAGGCTTCCTTTTGGTAGCTGAGACTATTAATTTAGAGGTTTTTTGCTTTGTGCATATGCTGGTTTGAAAACAGGACAAAATTCAGGCTTGTCTGGGAGCATCTCAAACTCAGTGGTGCTGTGGATGAGAGCCGAGGTGAGAGCATCTTCTGGATGGGCTCTTTTAGTTTCCCTGCAGGGGTCCAGGAGGAGCATCCCTGGGCATGACATACCCATTTCCCAACAAACTGACCTCACTCTGTGTCTGGCACTTCCCAGCTTGGAGAAGTGTGAGGATGGGCTGTGAGCCTTGTCTCTACCATGCCCTTTAGTTGCTGGAATCAAATTGCTTTGTGAAGCTGGGGAGGGGTCCAAGAAGATGCTTGAACCAGTAGTCAGCCACCTCAGTACCACAGTTTGCTGGGGTGGTCCTGCTCCTAAATCAGGAACTCAGATGGATCCTAATGTCATTAACCTCAGTACAATGGAGCAGACAATCCTGCTCCAGCCTGTGATGGCAGGGAGGGAGGTCAAGAGGGAGCCAGGAGCTGATGGGCCTGGGGAGGGATGAAGAGTGAGGCCAGCCTGGCATCTGGGAATGGTTAGGGGAGCAGTGGGACCCCTGGGCTGGGTGTGTAAATAGGAGAAGAGAGGCCAGCTCAGAGGTGGGAGGTCTGGCACTGCACAGCAGGGCTGTGGGGTCACATCTGGAGACCTGCTCGGCCCCAGGCCCCACTCCTGGCCACAGAAACCTAAGGAACTGATAAATGGGTAAAAAAGGAGAATGGTGTAAGTGTTGGTGGCATCTGGAGGGGGATCAGAGGGAGGGATGCGTGCTCGGTGATGCTGTGATCCACAGACCTGTGTAATTATTGTTTCCTAATTCACCCCACTCCGAAATCCTCTTTATTTGGAGGAAAGGGGCATTTTAAAATGTCACTGTCAGCAGAGCTGTGCCGCATTAATTTTCATTGTAGTTGCCTCCTTTGTCATCTGTATTGTTTTAAGAAGCCAAGAACCCGTGTGTGTGTTTTTTTTCCTCCCTTTCAGATCAAAGCAGTTTACTTCAGTTTTGGCACAGAATTGAAATTCATTGGCAGGGATTAAAAACGAACCTTAAACATCCTGGCCTCTCTGTCCTTACTTTTTCCACACGTTTTGCCATTTAAGTGTTTCCAAGCTCTCCCTGCCCCCTCCTCCGTGGGAGCACCAGGCTTTAAAAACCCCATTCCCCTCATCCCAAGTGGTTTCCCCCCGTGGCCACAGTTTTGCCAGTGCCTCTGTTTGCCAGATCAAGACTTTCAGTTTCTGTTTAGCATAAAAAGCTTTTGCCTTGAATCAAAGCGTGTTTGAAATTTAAAGCGAGCAGAGACAGGAAGGCTCGGTGGGAGTGGATGTGTGAGGCTCAGATGGTGACAGGGACCCCCATCCCAGTTTTTGTCCAAGAGTGGATGTGGTCGAGTCAGGGTGGACAGTGATCTGTGAGGAGGTTTTATGTGAGATGTTCGGTGCATATCTCAAAAATGATGCGGTAGCAATAAGGAAATGATGGGAAAATTGGGAAGCTGGGCAGGAAAAAGGGAAACCTGAAATCAGGGTGCGAGGGAGAGGGGACAAAGCACAACTTTATGACTGCTCTAGAGGAGATGCAGAGACAGCACAAGTGCTGGTGACTCTGGACAGAGCTCAGAGATCTTTGATGAATTTGTTGTGTTTAATTTTCAATACTGATTTGGGGAAAGAAAAAAATCCATGAACCTGCAGGGAACCGTGGGAACTCATTCCCCAGGACATACCTGAAGCCAGGACCAGGCAGCCTTGAAGAGGGTGAGAGGAGGATGAACAGATCTTCATTTGTGGTTTTATATTGATGTCTGTCTGATTGCTGGTCCAAGTGTCATTACTGGGGTTGGGTGTGGGGGTCCCATAACGGTGACTTTGGAGGGTTCATGTCTTCCCATTTCTCTCTGCTCCAAGTGTCTGGCCCCAGATGCTGCTGGAGGTGAGTGCTGCTGTCAGGACACCCGTGGGCTCCTCCAGGAATGGTTCCCTACACTGCTGAACTCTTCTGTTTTATGTCTTTGAGTTTGGCTTGGTGTGTTTGGGAAGGTAAAACTGCTGAGCTGAAGAAGGGCAGTTTTGAGGGGGCTGAGGGAACAGGGAGGTCTCCTCCAGAGATGGCTCCAACACGAGTCTTGGTGACTGACAATGGCCAGGGGCTATCTCAGGGCCCCAAAAGTGCCTGGATTTATTGTGAGCTTTGGAGAAGGCTGTTGTCCACATCCAAGCCCCCCAAGAAGGACATTTTGTGGATGCAGGACCCTCTCGGGAGAGGCCCTGGTGTGAAACAGTCCGTGGTGGGAGGTTTGGGAGTTAACAGGCAGAGAGAGGATGAAAGCGGAGTTGAAAGCTCGATGCAGCCAGCGACCTCCTAACACAAGCTGCTTTGATGACCTGGCCCAGGTGCTTCCTTCCTGGAAACAACACAGCCCCTATTGTCTTCTGCAGGGCGAGCCGCAAAGCTGGGATTGCTCTTAGGCTGAGCAGCGAGGACAGGTTCAAGTGGCTCCATCCTTCTGCTTTTTCCCCACTCCTCGTCCCTCGGGACCTAGCAAAGACGTTTGTGTGGAAGACGTGTGCCAGAGCAGTGAGGGAAGTGAGCTGGAGTTTAGATTGCATTTATCTTGTTCGTGGGGGGCAGAGTGAAACAGGCACTTGCAGCAGCTGGAGTTCCTTTGTGACTCCTGGACCTGTGGCTTCCAGCCTGGCTGCGGGCTCTTGGTGTAGGAAAAATTGCATCTACTGTAAAAGGTTAATGTGGAAATCAAGCTCTGATGGCATTTAGGGGAAAGGATGTCAGGGCTGGCAGTGAAATGACACAGCTAAGGCTGAGCTGTTACCCTCGCATGGGCCCCTGGTCCCCCCAGGCAGCAGAGGAAGGGGCTACAGCAGTGGGTGCCTGAGCCCAGCTCTTTCCAAGCCCAGGCAGTGCTGGGTTCCCAAGCATCCCCCAGTCCCTGGGTGGCTGTGCCAGTGCACACGTGAACGGCCAAACCACCCAAGGAACCAACAAAAACACCATTTTTTTTCCCCTGCTGTTGCTTGGTGTTGGCGAGGGGATGTGAAACGAGGTGCCTGCAGAACAACCCTGAGCCCACCAGCTGCAGCCATGTGATGGGGATGGGGTCGGGTTTAATTCTTTCCAGCCCTGTTGTAGGCCACCAGATCAGGTCGCTGAGGACCACCAGTGGGCTGTGGGCTGCAGGTTGGGTGACGCTGGAAAATAGCATCCCTTTCCCTGCTTCCAGAAGAAGCAGCATCCCAGCAGCTGGCACATCCCATTCCCACCGAGGGTTGTGAGGTATCCTGGCGTTGACTGGTGGGATTCAGGGCTGCAAACCCCTCAGTGACAGCTCAGAGAGGAGGACGAGGACGTGAATGGAACGAGGCAACAAAGCTGCTCCAAAAATCAAAGCGCCTTCCCCCCTTTTTTTCCCCGGCAGAGATCCTGCATTCATTGATTGTTGACATGACATATGTGGGTTGGAGAAAGGCAGCGGCAGCTTCTGGCAGGGGAGGAAGGGGCTGGGGGGGCCAGAGGGGCTCTGCAAGCCGAGATGCTGATTACCAGGGGCAGCAAATAGCTTGCAGCTGCCTCCGCTCAACACGCTCTTTGTGGCGCTTGCAGCCACTCTTTGGACGCAGCTATTTTTAATTTCCCCAAGCGCGCACAAAGCAAAGGGGGTGGGCGATGCCGCCGGCGTCCCCCCTTCCTGCCCCCCGCTCCCACCCCTTTCCCAGCCAGCCCTGCGCTTCCCGGCTTCCTCCCACCCTCCGGGGAATGCGGGGAGCTGCACTCCCTCTTTTTTGGTTTTCCTTTTTTTTCGGGTCCGCGTTGGGAGCCGGCCTTGGCTTCCCCCCACCCCCTCCACCCTGCACCAGTGTGTGCGGGGAGCTGGGAAAATGCAGAAATAAATAAATACGCAATTAGGCAGGCGTCCAGCCGTGGAGGGGGGCGTGCTGCAAAAAGAGACTCCGGCCAAATTTTGGAATGCCTGAGAAAGCGGCTGGAGCCGTGGGCGAGCGCGGGGTTGTGGGCTTCCCACCACCGCTCCCCTCCCGACGGAGAAGGGGCAGCTGCGACCCCTGAGGAGGAGGAGGAGGAGGAGGGAGGGTGGCAGCTCCCAGCCTTGCTCTCGAGGGGCTTTCCCCCCCACTGGCATCTCACTGAGTCCAGGACAAGGCGTGTTTGTGCTGGAGCTGTGATGAGAGCGAGGGGTCTCAGCCTCTGCTCTTGCCTCGGCTCAGGAGCGATTTTTCCCCCAAAAGCCAAGGTGTGCCCTCTGTTCAAGCAACAACACGGTTCGGGGTTAATAAATTACTTATTTGCAGTCCTTGTTTCTCTGTTAGGTAAGCATTGGTGAATATGATATTTCTGCTTTATCCCAGGCATGAATTATTCATCAGGTTTGGAGGCTGTAAAAGGGACGTCAGGTTAAAACTTGCGTGGAGACAAGCCGAGGTCTTCGGTGAGGTTTTGTAAACAGCTTTTCTCAGGGTTACCAAATGCAGGGGTTTTGCAGGAGTCTTCCTCCTTTTGTCTGTGCTGTTTTGAGGCATTTCTGGTGAAAAATAAGAATTTCCAGGCAGGTTTGATTATTGATCTCGCTCATTTACTTATCATGGGCTGCAAGATGCAAAAGTAGAAAAAAAAAAGCCATCAAAATACTGTTTTGCCTTTATGCTGCACCAGGTAACAGCGTGTGAATGTGCTCTTGGAAATACTTACTTTGTAAGACCTTTTTATTTTGCCTTGTTCCTTCAAAGCTACAGAGGAGGCTCTTCCCTGCAGTCAGTGAAGTCTGACTGCAAGTAGGTAACGAGATAAAACAGCCAGACAGCCTTGCTGAAAGTTGAAATTACCGTAGGTAAATCACGTGTGCGGCAACTTCGCTTACCCTTCACCTCCTTCCTGCAGGATCTGATCCAGGAGCTGGTTTGTGGGAGTGTGTTACCAGGCTTGTGCTCTGCCGCCCGCCGCAGGCAGCTCAGCTCCTCTTGCGCTGCTACAGGAGAGCAGGTCCAGGGGCAGAGGTGCTGCATGGGGGGCTTGGCGTGCTCTGGGGGCTGCAGAAAGCTGGGAAGGTCCCACCTTCCATGGGAGTTTTTCCCCTTTCATGTTTTCCTGGCGTGCACCCCATGACCATGCCTCATCTCTGCTGCAGGGGAAATATAGGGCCGCAGGGAGGAAATCCTTCCCTGTGAGGGTGGGGAGGCACTGGCACAGGTTGCCCCGAGAAGCTGTGGCTGCCCCATTCCTGGAAGTGTCCAGGGCTGTGTTGGATGGGGCTTGGAGCAGCCTGGAATAGTGGAAGGTGTCCCTGCCTGTGGTGGGGGGTTGGAACTGGATGGGCTTTAAGGTCACTTCCAACCCAAACCATTCTGGGATTCTGTGACATGATCCTGGGGGTCGTGGCTCTTGCAATCCCCAAGCCTTTGGGTGCTGTGGCTCCAGGTGCTGTAGCTGTGGCTCTCCATGGTTTTACGGCCAGACAGAGCCCTGGGAACCTGCAGTGAGGCTGTGGGCTGCTGTCCCACTGTGACCCATGGCTGCCCCCACTCTCCTCCCAGTTCCCTTTGCTGTGGGTGACAGGTCCTTGGGCAGAGGAGACAGAGGGAACAGGCACACAGGGTGGTTTTAGAAGCGTCCCAGCAGCATCCTGAGCTCGTGTGGGATTTCCACCTGTTGTGATGGTGTGACTGGGGCGAAAAGGTGGGGTTTTGGAGCACACCCAGCCTTGGCCCTTTCCTCCACATTTCGTCAGCCCTGCTGCGATCACATCGATAAAGTCACAGGGATCACCAGGGCGCTGGGGAGCTACTGGGATATAATTACAGTTTTGGTTCACTTTCCTGGCTGCTTTCCCATTAGGGGAGGGACAGCAGGGATTATGGATGGAGCAGATGTGTGAAGGGAGGGACTGGCTTGCACGGGTGGTTAATGCCATGTACACGCCAATGCTGGAGGGGGTGAAGTCTGTCATCCCAGGCATGGGGGATGGAGAGACCTCTTGGGCTCATCCCCCTCACATGCACTAGCCCCAGATTGCTCCTCTCTGCTGGGATTGCACAGCTGCTCCCAAAGGAGGAATTGTGAGCAGCTCATGGCTGTGAACTCCCTCCTCTCCCTGTACTCCTCCACAGGAGCCAGATGTGAGCAGCAGGTTTAGGGAGAAAATGCTGCTACCCTGGGACAGCTCCAGCAGCCTCATGTGTTATTCCCCATTTTTTCTGGGTGTTTAAAGCACTTTTTACCCCAAGTGCCACTTGCCTGTGAACTTGGTGGTGCCTGCCTAGCCAGGATGGCTCTGCCATCAGCATCAGTGCCTCCACCACATCGTGCCTGTGGCAGCAAAGCTCAGCTCGAGCTGCTGCTGGGTGGTCTCCTTGCCCCACAACAGGCATTTGTGCCTGTTGGGAACTTTTCTCCTCTCCCCAGAGGGCTCACATTTTGTTCCATTTGATGGCGTGGCCAGTGGTCAAAGTTTGGAAAACCCTCTCCAGCCATCACCTCAGCTTTTGGGAAGGTCTGCAGGGTCCAAGCTTGTCTGGAAGCTGCTGGAAGCAACACAGAGTGGTTGTGGGGTTTTCTGCAGGGGTGTGGGGTGCAGGATGTGGCTGCTACTTGGTTGGCCAAGCCAAGCCAATCTCTTTGGCTTGGCTTGGCCCTCGCACCCGCAGCTGCAGACCCCGAGCGCCCTGGGAGCCCGGCCTCCTGGTATTCCCAGCCCGGCAGGAAGCTCTGCAAAGCTCATAAGAGCGGCGCTGGGGAATAATGAGATTTCCAGACTAATTTGGCCGGATTCAAGAACTTCCACTGAAGCATCTGCGCCCGTGGGAGTTGCCCGAGCCTCCGGTGGATCTGGTGCTGCTGATCCCCAGGGTTGTCCTCTCCTCCTCTGCAGCCATTGAGTGCCAGTACAAGACCCTGTATCGACGGTCCTGGGCAGTGAAGGTGGGAAGCCCCACCACGGTGGCAGCAGGGCAGTGCAGGGCCTGAAATTATCCAGAGCTCCAGACAACAGCTGTCGGAGGTGGCTCTTCATGGCTGGGATGGTGCTGATGGCTTGGTCTGTCCCTGTGTCTTTGTGCTGATTCCTCCGCTTGGTTGCATTTTTAGGAGAGGTTGTGGGATGGCTGGGGATGAGGACATCTGTCCCTCCTTCCCCTCTAGGCTGGAAGGGAGGTGGGTTTACTTAGTGGGAGGTACAGGAATTTGATTGATCTAATTTGCTGCTTTCCTTGGGTGACAATTACCTTGGTCATGTTCCCTCCCCACCATGAAGCAGAAATCCAGGTCCAGCTGTGGCGGAACAGGGCTGGCCAACATGGCTAGAGGTCATCCTGCCTCAATCCAAGCTTTCCACCTCCTGAGCTGTGGCCAGAACTGGCATCACGGTGTGTGTGACCATGTTTGTGTGTGGGTGACCTTAGGGAGCTGTGGTTGCTGGTGTTTGGTGAAGCCCCCTGCTGCTGGGGAGGGCCGTGAGCACGGAGGTGGTGGTGAGCTCCTGCACATGTGTGCCTGGCACGCGGTGCAGGCACCACCTGGGACTCGTCTCCTACACCGAGGGGGTGGAGGATAAAGTTGACAAGGCCAATTTGGAGCAGTGCAATTTAAGATTCAAGTATCAAGATGCAAATGAAGCCCGTTTTTCCTTCCCACTCCCGAGCGACTGCGGTTTTCTCTCCGGGAAACTCCTGCCATGATCCCTGCACCAAGCTCTGGTCCCTCCATGGTCTTGCCGGGTTTTTGCCACTGGGCTGATTACCATGACAACTTGCTGGAAGGCTGCAGATATTTGCTTCCCCTTTGGCTGTTGTGCCTGTGCATCAGGGAGCAGGGGAGATGCCACACTGACAGCTGCGAGCAGATGGGGTCGGATCTGTTATCATATATTCCTCCCACCCCCCTCCTCGGAGGGGAGGAGGACATTTTGCATTTTAAATGCATCTAAATCCCGTAGAGCAAGGGGATAGAATAACTATTGGGTTTGCAGGGCTGCAGGGTGATGCCTTTGGCACTGCAGGACTGGCAAGTGCCTGTGCGTTGCTGGGCTTCTGCTTTGGTCCCCAAAGAGTTGGGATGGGGCTTGAGTGGATGCTGCAAGCTCTTTGTACAATGTTTGGCTTTTGCTTTGGTCTGCAAACAGCCGGGATGGCAGCTCAGAGCAGCCTCTGGATCCCTCATCCTGGTGGGACCTTCTTGTCCTTCCCATCATGGTGCTGATGTTTTCTGCATCTCTCTCCCTCTTCCTCTCCAGCGGCGTTGGAAGTGGAATGTGCGTATCCGTGGCTGCAAGCTTCCCTGAAGGGCTCCCTGGGTTTGTCGATGCTGCTGAGGACCCAGAGGGTCAGACCTCAGTGCTGAGGGAGTTTGAACCCACCTGGTGACCACCACTGGGTTTGCGACCCTCCCTGCCCAGCACGGGTGGTTGTGCCAGGACTGGGTACGGCTGTTCCCACCACGCACAGACCCCTCGGAGGCCGTTCAGCAGGAGAGAGGTTAACAGGAAGGAGGCAGGCTAGGCTCTGGCTGCCAACTCCGACCCTGCTTTGGAGTGGGGAGCAGCTGGGAGCTGCAAGAGCAGTGCGAAAATAGCCTTATAAGGCCAAGACAAGCCGGCTCCAACCTCCGCACAGCCCCGGCCGGGCTCGCTGCGCTCCGGCACCCGCTCCCCGGATGGGTGCCTGTGGGGACGGGGCTGCAAATGGGATGTGTGACCCCAAACTTGCTGCCTGGGCACCCCTGGGATGGGTGCTGCCCGTGCCTGGCTGAGGTGGCACTGGGTGGGAGAGGAGCCCGAGGGTGCTCCTGGCCAGTTTGCAGGCAGCTCCCGGCCTCACTCAGTGTTTAGACTCGCTGTCTGTGGACATAAACACTGACTCTGCTTAAAAGTGGCCCCTGGCTGAACTCTCCTGCCCAGCCCCTGCACTTCACCCCCTTCTCAAACTGCTCCCGGGGAAAAAAATTCCTTCCCACTGGCAGAAGGGGAGCTGATGTTGTTTTATGTCCTGGTGGAGGCTCGGGAGGGCCCTTCACGGGCTGGCATGCAGGGACAGGTGTGCGTGGCACTTGCTAACCCATCCCACCTCCTTGGCCTGGGTGACCTGGGGCTGTGAGGAATTCCTTCAGCAAAACAAATCTCAGGAGGTGGCTGTCGGCACCTGTGATGAACAAGCCAGGGTCAGCAGTGGGGAAATCTGTAGTGGGGCTGGGGGAAGTGGCATTTATGGCATTTATACTTCTGGGGGATGTTCTGCATTGCTGTCTGTACACCAGGGCAAGTGTCCTGTCCCCTCCTTGTGCTGGCACAGGTTTGTTGCCAGTACAGAGGCGTGTTGGCATGTGCCAAGGCCACATCTGCAGAGCACTGTTTGTGTCTGCATTTGTGAAAGGGGACGATGGCCTCTGGCAGGCTGGTGAATCCAGGCAGTGGTGACATTTGGGGGCATCTTCCCCTGTTTCTTGCAAAGGGGCACAAGGTGCGAGTACTAAAGTGCAGGGGACATGTGTTGCTGTGGATGTGGCACGCGAGGATGTGGTTTAATGGTGAAAATCGTGGTGATGCTGAGTTGATGGTTGGACTGGATGATCTTAGAGGTCTTTTCCAACCTTTATGATTCTATGATTCCCCTACCAGTGGTAAAAACCTGTTTTTCCATTGCCTGGTGCATGGCCGGAGGTTTCTCAGCGGCTTTCACTGAGCAGTAGATGCTGATACAAGCAGTTTGCAGGTGAGAAAGGTGTGCTCAGGTGGCCAGGAAAAGATACCTCCCTCTTGCTTGGGTGGCACAAGGAAAGCAGAGCTGCCGTGGGGATGTGGGAGCACAACCTTCTGCTGCCCTTTGGTGGGTGGCTGCTCCAGTCCATCCTTTTGCAGAGCCCGCAGAGGTTGTTTTCAAGAGCCTTTGTCTAATTTAATAAATCCAGGATGCTCAGCCTGCCAGCTGATCTATAAGTGTAATAAAATCCGCTCACTGCAGTGCTCTGGCCCCGTTGTGGCCCTGTCGATAGCCTCATGCCTGGTGGCAGGAAGCCCAAAAGGCTCATTAAAGCCCTGCTGCTGTGCCAGCCGTGCTTGCCTGGCGCCTGGGCAGCTCGGGGCAGGCTGAGCCAGCCCTGTGTGTGTGCACGGAGCATCCCCAGCTGGGATTTGGGAGCTGCATCTCCAGCTGGGGTTTAGGAGGTCATGCCTCGCCTTGCATGGCTGAAAAGGGGTGACTCTACATCTGGAAAGGGATCCTCTGCAGCTACCTGAAAGGTGGTAGCCAGGGGTGGGTCTGTCTCTTCCCACAGCTAACAAGTGATAGGACAAGAGGAGACAGCCTCAAGTTGCTCCAGAGGAGTTTTAGGTTGGATGTTAGGAAAAATTTCTTTACTGAAAGGGTGGTCAGGCATTGGAACAGGCTTCCCAGGGAAGTGATGGAGTCACCATCCCTGGAAGTGTTCAAAAAGCACGTAAATGTGGTGCTTAGGGACATGGTTTAGTGGAGGACCTGGCAGTGCCCTGGGTTAATGGTTGGAGGTGTTTCTACGATTCTTTAACTTTTCAAGGAGTTGGTGCTTTCTTGATGGCCTCCAAGTGGGAATGGTGGATGTGGCTCTGGTTTGGGCTGCCAGCACTGTGCTGGTGCTGGGAGCTGCGTGTCCAAGCTGTGTCTGTGCCCTTGCCCAAGCCATGGTTGTTTCCACGTTGCCCTGATGTGCCTGTGACGATGGGACAGCGAGGTCTCGCTCCCTTCTGTTCACATCCCGCCTGGAGCACTGTGATCAGCTGAGCCCGGGCACCGGGATGGCTGAAGCTTTCAGCAAACACAGGAGCTGCCTTTGCAGAGCACTCGGGAGTGCTGCGAGTGAGCAGCGCTCGGCAGCCACCCTCATGAATATTTTAGCTGGGAGAATTAACATTTGTCAAGACACATTTATGGAGGCAGCGTGGATGTCTCTTCCCCAGGCGCCGCAGGCTCGCTGCTGCTCCGGGGCAGTGCTGGGAGCCAGGACAGAGCCAGCCAGATCCTGAGCCCAGAGTGGGACAGCAGAGCTGTGATCTCCCCTGGGACAGCCAGGCCCTGGTGCCAAGGCAACCAGCTCACCATGCGAGATAGACAAATGGTTGTGGGGTTTTTTTTGTTGTTGTTGTTTTTTTTTTCTCTTCCCCTCCTGGTTCTTGGCAGAAAGTAAAATGTCCCTTTTGTTTGGTTTCCTCCTCCCCCTGCCCCATTGCCTTTCTTTAAAGGTTGTGTTCCAGATTTCATCAACCCACGTTGTGTAATAGCTCCAGAGAACAGGTTGGGCATTGGCCATGTCCCATGGAGGTTGTGGCAGAGCCCCTCCTCGGGAGCTTGACCGTGGGGTTACCTGCTCCAAAACATGCTGTGTACAGCTCCTGAGCAAAGCTCCCTTGTAGTTTGTATAAGCTGCCATGTGTCAGAAATTACAGGGAAGGTCCTTAGAAAAAAACTCAGAAATTTTCGAATCTAAATAATCCTTGTCTTCTACCTCAAATAAGCCTGTTTTTCTACCTCAGCCCTGCAGTGCCTTATGGAAAGGAGGGACTTTGCAGATAAACCCTTTTGATTTACAGCATCAACTCCCATACCTGGGAGTTCATCATCCATGGAGCATCCAGCACTGTGCAGGAGGAGGCAGTAATGCTCTGCTTGGGATTTCTTCTTTCAAAATTCTAAGAGGTCCCCATTCTTTCTTTCCCTCCTTTCCACTGCCCAGGCAGGGGGCTGCTGCAGTTGCTGAGCTTTGCATCCTAGGAGCATCCATCCAGAGATCCCTGCATCTCATCCAGAGTCTGCTGGTGTTGTTGATGTGGAGAGCATGGCATGACTCACGCCCTGGGCACCCGGGGAGGGAGAGGAGGAGGAGGAGGAGGAGGAGGAGAGCGCTCTATAGGCTTTGTGTGTTATGGAGAGGGACGCTGTGAGCACGTGTGTGTGTCAATAGGGATCTGTCATTCCAGAGGGAAACAGCAGCACAATTGTTCCTTGTCTCCGGTTCCTCTGCTGGTCCTGGCAGCGTGGAGAGCTGTAGCTGCTCCTGTGGTGCAAGTGCTCCCTTTCCTGTGTTGGTGAAGGGCAGGGACTGCTCAAGTGACTGGGCTGGAGGCACCTGGTGGCACTGGTGGCCTCAAGGAGAGCTGCTCCTGGTGATGGTGGCCACAATGGTGTCTGTCCTCTGCTTCCACAGAGGTGCACCCCGCTGTGCTTCCATTCCTACCCCCGGTTAAATGACACACCCAGCACCAGATCCAGTTCTGGGATAGCTGTGGGCTCCATCCCGTTGGCAGCAGCATGGGAGATGGCAGAGGCAGGGCCAGTGCCTGGGGATGGGGCTGTCCCTGAGCTGGGGACTGCCAGCAGCTGGAGCAGGAGCTGAGCCTGAGCATCCACTCCTGCCTCACCCAGACACGGAGCCACCCTGGGGTCTGATGCTGGGTTCAGCCTTGTATCAAAGCATCTGCTCTTCCAAGGGCTGGTTGAAATCCCAGTCTTGTTGTTTTGGTGTCTCTGCCGTGCAACACCTCTCTGCTTCTGCTTTTATTTATTCCCTTCCAACTGCTGGAGCCACACAGTCCTCACCTGGCCAGGAACCAGCTTTGCTCATCCTTCTCCAAGGTTCCCCAGCCTTGAGAAACCCCCCAGCCCAGAAACAGGTGCTCAGAGGCAGAGAAGGATTCCAAGCCATCTCCTTTTCCTTGGAGGAGTTTGTGTACACACACGCGTTTCCACCAGGCACCATTTGCATTTTGCTTCACTTCAAAGTGCCTGCGCTGCCTCCAAGGAAGGAAACAAATGGTGTAAAGGAATTTACATCCCAAGCGAGCGAGGCTGCAGGTCTGTCAGGTTTTGTCTGCTGTCGAGGGGTGTGGGAGTGCAGGGGAGCTGCTGTGGGCTGGAGAGTTCCTCTCTGGGGCCGCAGGTGGATGAGGGGCATTCCCAGCTTTGCTCCCAGCTCTTTCCTGGTGTCCTGGCTCAGAGGTGCGGTGGTGGAGGGAGACCCATGTGTCAGGCCATGCGAGATGCCAGCACTCACCCTTCACAAGGAGGGCTGAGTGGCAAAACCACTTTGCAGGGCCAGCCGGGCAGCGGGGGGGCCCCAAACCGGCTCCTCCGCTCCCGGCACGCTTCGGTCAGGGCTGGGTGTGAGCAGCAGGAGCAGCCGCCCTGAACTGCCGTGGGGTTGGAGGGTGTTGGTTCTTCCTCTCCTCCTGTGCCAGCTCCCTGCCAAATCCCTCTGGGGCCTTTCAGAGAGTCGAGGGATCAACTGGCCCAGGATCCCCTTGTGGGACTGGGGCTCCCTCCCTCCTCCTCACCCCGCTGTCCTTGTTGAATTCCCTGGTGCAAAACTGCTCTGGGAGGGGAAGGAGGTTGGACCTGGACCTTACAGTCCTGGAGGCCTTGGCTGTGCTGGAGGCCAGCGAGACAAAAACTTTTCTAAGGCTCCACTTGGAACAGGAGAAAGTTTTTCCATTGGGTTTTTATAGCTCCCGGAAAGCGGGGTTTTATTTTTGTTGTCTAAGACAAAAAATCCTCTTAGGAGCTGACTGCCCGTGGCGGTGCAGGGCAGGAGGCTGAGCATGTGCCGTGCAGGGGGTCTGGGCTGGGCTTTGCTTTCCCTCCCTGCATCCTGGGGGGTCTCTGGATGCTGATTTCCACAGGGAAAAGCGGAGGGTTTGGTGTCCCTGATGTGCAACTGGTCCTGTTCATGTACCCAGTGCTGCAGCACCTGTGATGGCTCCTTGCCACCCCTGGGCTGTCATAGGATGCTCCCACCCAGGGACACAGCTGCAGGGAAAGCCCTTTTCCTGGGGAAAGGGGCTATTTCCCACCACCCACAGATGGCTAAACTGTGGGCTATGGGGGACTGATTTGAATGTTCTGGGTTTGTAGGCTGGGGCCTTTGAGCTCTCCCCAGTCACCCTTTCTTTGCATGGCACAGGCTGCTTTTGGAGGGGTTTTGCTGGCAGGGGAGCTGGTTTCCATGGTAAAAACCTTAACAGCATCTGCCAGAAATCCGTCTCCTTGTTGGCCCGGCCATCTGGAGGGCACAAGGAGGCTTTGGCAGGGTGAGGAGGTGTCCAGAGGCTGCTTTAGGTCCTCCTTTGGTGCTGTTGGCAGCTCGGAGGGATCCCTCCCTCAGTCATTTATGTCCCAGGTGCAGGTTTGCCCTGGGATGCTGGCAGGACCCCAGTGTCACCGAGCCTGGAGGGGACAGGCAGGCTGGGGACAGGCAGGCTGGGGACATGGGAGCCATGGAATCGCTTGGAGGGGGGAGGGCTGCGGGCACCAGGAGCGGGTGGATACGCTGTAATCGGATGAGCCAGCGCTGCTCCAGATGGACCTGTCAGCTCTTGTCAGTGCTGACACCCCTCTAGGTGTCCCTCAATGTCCCCTTGGGCCACAGGGGCCACCACCTGTCCCACTTCACCAGGTCTGCTTGGAGCAATGGGGCTGAGAAGTGACACTGTTCACAAAACCCACCAAGCAAGGTCCCTTCCATGCTGCAGTCCCTTCCTGGCAACCTCCATGGGTTTTTTTTTATTTTAATGGGAAAAACCTGGCACTTGTGTCTGTCTGTTTATCCCTGAGCCATCCTATGCTGAGGGCAGTGGGACCGTGCTGCTTTGCCACCCCTGTCCCCAGGTGCCACCCCACCAGCCCAGATGGTTTGCAGCTGCAGACCCAAGGCTGGCCGTTCGGTGCCTTTCCTTGGTGTCCCAGTGCCACAGCAGGGCAGCCATCCTTCCCTGGATATTTGGCATAGGAGAAGCACCTGACTGGCAGCAGTGGGCCACACTGGCCTGGCAGGAGTTGCACCTGTTGGTCTGTGTCCCCAGATGTGTGGCACAGAGCTTTGCTGTGTGCTGGGCACAGCACACAGGTGGATCTGGTTACTTGTGGGCAAAGCATCTTGCTGTGTAGGATCCTGGTGCGCTCCAGGAGAGGTTTTAGGGCTCAGCTCTGCACTCCTCTGCTCTTCCCTCCCTAAAGTTGCTCCTTTCTCCTTTCCCTCGCAGCCGACCACCCTCCCGCAGGGCACCATCAACATGAACCAGTGCACGGATGTGGTGGATGGGGAGAGCCGGACAGGGCAGAAGTTCTCCTTGTGCATCCTGACGCCGGAGAAGGAGCATTTCATCCGGGCTGAGAACAAGGAGATCATCAGTGGGTGAGTGCAGATGTGGGGCTGAGCCGCTCCCAGGCTCTTCCATTAGCCATGAGGAAGAGGAGTGTGGGTAGGACCTTGCCCAAGGCTGGGTGCTATGGCTGTGCATACCCAGGCTGATCCTGGGTGCTGGGGTTCATGATGGGTGCTGCAGTGACCCCACAGTGCTTTTAGGGATCTGATCAGGCACCCAGCCCAATGGTACAGGTCCTGTCCCCACACCAGTGGCAGGTCCCATAGTTCTGGGGCTGGCATGTCCGACCCCGAGTGCCGTACACCCTCTGGTCCTCATCCATCCCTGGGCAGATGTGGAATCCTGGGGTGGATGCTCTCCACCTCCCTGGTCCCAGGGGAGCATCTGACCTCCAAGGATGATTAAAATATCACAGGAATGCAGTGGCTCAGTGACACCAAAGATTAGACCGCTAAAATGAGCAAATCAGGGTAAATTTCCCAACTGCAGGTATTGGATGGTGACCTAGAAACATCCTCTTCCATCACTCACATGCCAGCTGGGGTTGAAGCTGGTGCTGGTGAAAGTGCAGAGCCCTGGGAGAGCTGAGCCATCGGCACACAGTGATGAAGTGTGGCCGTGCTGCTGCTCAGACCTGAGAGCCTTTCCCACATGGAGTGCCTGGAGCTCAGTGCCTCCCTCCCAAAATTTGTTGTCATTTGAAACTCAGGCAGGAAGTTGAAGGGATGAACACTTGCTCTTTCCCACTGTTCCCGAGGCACAGCACCTCCCGCCTCCCCCAGCCTTGGCAGCAGCAGAGTCAGCACTTTCTGCTGAGATTTCTATTTCCAAGCCTTTTCTTCAGTTGTGACTCCCCTCGTTTTGTAAACACTTGTTGAAATAGACATTTTTCTACCAAGAGCTTGGGATTTTCACCAGGTAAGTGTTTCCATGCACTGAAATTTCCCTGCCCTACTGAGACAAGTGAGCACAGGTGAACCTCAGGTTGGCAAACCTGTCCCCCCCAGCCCCATTCACAGTGACATATTTCAGTGGCTGCGGAGCCGGGATGCAGAGCCACGTGGGAATCATGGCACAGGGGAGCCAGCTCCTCTCCTCCCTGCCAGGAGCAGTGACTGTGCCCCAAACCGTGGCCAGGCCCCATGCCCTGCTCTCTCCACCCTCTCCCCACGCTCCGGTTCCCAGCTCAGCCTTTGTTGCCGGTCCTGCCTGCTGCGGGAGGGAGAGGCATTGCGGAGTGAGGTGGGGCTGATTTATTGCTCATCGGCCCAGCGATGGGTTTTGAAGCAGTGCGTTTGCTCCTGACTGCAGGCATTAATCATCCCCGAGCAGCCTCACTCTGGGGCCGAGCCAGGCTGGTTTCGTTTGCAGTCGCAGCACAACAGGAAGATTTCCCTGGCTGGGGGAGAATTTGTTTTACGTTTGTTCTGTGCTTCTGGCGTTTATTGCTTAACCAAACCCCACTCGATGTGGTCATCTCCAAACGCTTTACAGCAGCAGCGTGCAAATTGGGGGCAGAAGGAAAGAGGAGCAGGGACATTTGAAGCAGGAATGTTCCCCAGTGGTCCAGGGATCCCTGTGGGGTTCTCAGAGATGTGGGGGCAGGTTGTCAGGCCACAGTGGGAGGACACAGGACTTCTCAATGCCGAGTTCACGCTGCTCTTCCTCGGACAAAAGCGCTTTGTCTGCAGTGTGCGGGCGTTGGCATCGCTCGAGGGGACGGTCCTGCCGGAGGCTCTGTCCCTCTCCAGTGTCTTTCAGGATCCTTGAATCCCTGCCCCATGTCAGCCTTGGCTGTGGCCTCACTTTTGCAGAGAGCAGGGTTTGAGCCAAAACACCCGGGGGTCATCCCTCTTCTCCTGCCTTATTTTCCCCCTAGGAGCTGGTTGGGATGGTTCCTGGGTATTGTTCACCAAGCTGACCCTGACCAGGTCAGCATCACTCCTGTCCCTGTGGCACAGACCTCACCTTCTGCTTTCTCTGCCTGCAGGTGGCTGGAGATGCTGATCGTCTATCCCAGGACAAACAAGCAGAATCAGAAGAAGAAGAGGAAGGTAGAGCCCCCAACTCCCCAGGTAACCCAGGGGGACACAAACACACTGTCACCCAGTCCCTTGCCTCCCTCTCAGGGCCATGGCCTTCCTCTGCTCCTGAAGGAGATCCCCCCCAAGCCATCGGGATCACCAGCCCTCTAATGCTGCCTGTGTGGAGGGGGAGAGCTGGGGCAAACCAGGGCAACAGATCGGTGCGAATTAATTCCTGGTCATCACTTCCAGGGTCACACACTCCTGATTTCCTGGCTGTTTTGGGGCCATGTTTTGCCCCCTGGGTGCCGTGTTGTGGTGCCAGCCCTGCACACAGTCCTGGAAGTGGCCACAAAGCCGCATGGTCCCCATGGGAGACCAGGAAGAGGTGCTGTCCATGGGCTGTTTCGTCAGAAACAGGATGAAATTCCATCGGGCTCCAGTTACTCCCTTTGAGATGACCCCAGAGATAATGGGAATGAAAGGAAAATACTAAAGGCCAGGGCCAGGCTGGGAGCTCCGGGGGCTGGAGCCGGGCTCTCCAGGGACCCGGCGGTGGCTTCGTGCTCGCTTTGACTATAAATGGTAAAAAGTGGGGCCGGCCGTGACTCACTCGTTCCTGCCGGGCTCCCACGTGGCCGGAATGGGGGAGAATCCCACAGATGGGGAACGTGACCCCAAGGCCACCCTCGTCCCTCGCCGGGGCTGAGAACAGCCGTGTCCCTGAGGCCGCCTGACCTCCAGGCACGCATCCCACTGCCACGGGGGACCGGCTGGGAGGGCTCCTCCGGCCGTGCTGGGGGACCAAAACCAGCATCAGGGCTCCCCTGAGCCTTGGTTTTCAGGTCCTCTTTGATGAAGTTCCAAGGATGGCCCTGGTGCAAACTGGGCCTTGTACAGTGTTTGTTTGAATAAGTTTTCATTGCTCCACTGGATAAAGACGTTCTGGGCAACGGGAAAAAAGTTAGGGGGGAGATGATCCTTTTTTGCACACCAGGCTGTAAGTCTGAGCCACCCCTTGCCAAGGGCTAGGGTCCTCGCAGCCTGAAAAACCCCTCAAGTGGTGGCTCTGGTGGCACTCCAGGGAAGATGCCTCCTCCCTCTGTGTTATGAGTTGTTAATCCTTAATTCCCAAGAAGAGGACTGTTGCATTTGGGGCACCCCAGGGAGCGGATGCAGCGGGGCAGGGATGCTCACCCTGGCTGGAGTGCACCACCAAACCCAGGCTGGGTTCAGGAGGGGGACGGAGTGGAGACGACAGGAGGCGCAGAGCCAGAAAAACATCATTCTGGGTTACATTTCATCACCATGGCAACTTCTTGGAAACCGTACAGGATCTGAGCTCCTGAGTACCAAATAAGGGAAGCGGCTGTGGGAAGGATGCCGGCTCCCCGTGGGCAGATGGGCTCCCCAGGTGCTTGGGGATGGGGAGCAGGGACCCTTGTGGCACATTGCCCTCTTGTTTTGGGCCAGACCACCGTGTCTTGCTTGCTACCCTCCTTCCACTCTCTCCACCCCATGGCTTCCAGCCTCATAGTGCTGGAAGAAGGCTCAAATTCACTTTGCAAAGCCAGCCTCCATGTGGGAACTGCTGCTGAATGGATGCTGTGCTGTGTCACGCACTTAGGAGCAACCTGCAAAGGCAGAAGCAGCATCTTTCCTCTGTCTCCCAAATCCTGCTGATGCAGGTGGCTGGTCCAGGGAAGGAAAGAGGATGCTGAGGAGAAAATCAGCACCAAATTCTCCTTTGTGAAATGGCCTCTCCTGGAGTTGGCTGCTGTTCAGCTTGCTCTCCTTGTGCTGGTGGAGGAAGCTTGCACTCTTCCTGAAGATGGCCACACACTAATCAGGCAGTAGATCATGTCTTAGAGCTGCTTAGGGAGGGGTGGACACCTTTGTGATATTAAAAAACAATTGGATATTCCTGCTTTTTCTCACTATCACATAGTTTTTGCTTGTCCATGGTAGAGCAAAGCTTGGTTACAGCTGGATGCTCTTGGAGCATCAAGGTCATTTCCAACTCCCCCCATCATTTTGCATCATCCCTCTGCAAAATCGCCGGGGTGGGAGCAATGCAGGGAATACCACTCCTGCTGCAGATTTTTGGATAAGGGAGTGTTAGGTGTTTTCACTTGCTTTGCAAGCAGGTTGCCGTTTTAGGGCGAAAAGGGCAGGTTTCTCTTGCAGCTTTTGCTGTGCTCCGGCAGAGAGGTGCAGGCAGCAGGAGAGACTGGAATGCCTGTGCCTGCCTGCTGCCCATGGGAACTCGAGGCAGGGTTTGGGGCTGAAATGTGGGATTTGAGGCTCTGCCCTGGGTTTGCACAGGGGTGTGGCAGGCTCAGGTAAGCAGAGCGTGCCCAGACACACCTCGTGCAACCGGAGGCCGGTTTTGCCGATTTTGGTGCATTCTGCCTTTTGGAGTTGTTCATACCCCTGAGCAGCAGAGAGTTAATGTCTCTGCTCCCTCTCAGACGTCTTTTTGGCCCACATCTCTGCCTAATTAAATACTTATCTACAAATAATTACATGGGGGTGTGTGTAAGAGATATATAAAGATATATATCCTGAGCTGGTGATTAGCTTTGGGCTTGGATCAATGAAGCAGAGTGTAGGGGACCTTGGAGATTGGCCTGATCCTCTTCTTGAGCAGGGTCCCCTTGAGCAGGATGCCTGTGAACTCTGGATCGTTTACCTCCAACACTGCATTCCTTTGGTGTGAAATTTCCCAAGGGGATTTTTTTTTTAAATGGAGGTCATTTGCTGCTTGTCATGGCTGTGCATAGAGCCAGGACCCACTCCCTGGGAGATCTCTGGTGGTTCCAGCACAGCCCTGCAAATGCCAGTGGAGGTGCAGGGCTAAAACCCACCTGATGTTGGAGGAAGGGATAGAGAGGATGCTCTTTGCAGCCCTTGTTCCCAGCTTTCAATTGCCAGTTTGTGCATTCCTGTATTCCCCCCTGCTCCATGGAAAGGGAACAAGCAGCTGGAAAACTTCCCACAATCCGAAGGGGAGTTAATTGTCATTGATTTATTAGTGGCTTTAAGAAAAATAATCTGTGAATGCAGAAGCTTAATATGACAACAGCAAAACATCTGCTGGTGAACAAAGCCAAGGAAGGAGTTGGGGAAGCTGCTGCCTCTTCTGGGTCACACTCTGAACCTGGGCCGGCTGGGCCGTGGCCACCAAAGTGGCATCATCCATCATCTGATGGACTCCAGAGCTTCTTGTTAGCAGAGAAGCACTGAAGATGATGGGGAATGTTTTAAAAGTGTAAAGCACTGACACGTGTCACTGTCCCATCCCTGTCCCGCTGTGATGTGTCGTGGGCAGCACCCAAGCCATGTGGAGCTCACACCTCAGGGCCAAGCCCTTGGAGACCCTGAGAGTGGAGTTGGGGCAAACTCTCTAACTTCCTGTGTCTCCGGGTTTTTTTTAGGAGCCTGGTCCTGCTAAGATGGCTGTGACCAGCAGCAACATTCCCAGCGCTGAGAAGGTCCCTGCCACCAAGTCCACGCTCTGGCAGGAAGAAATGAGGGGCAAAGACCAAGCAGATGGGGGCAGTGGCATTGGCCCAACCCAGAGCCCCATGCAAGGCCAGGCTGGGGCTGCCAGCTCCATGAAGGATCCCGTGCTGGACAGCAAGGAAGGTGAGAGATGAGGATGCCAGCACTGGTGTAACATTGTGGTGGTCGTGCCGTTGTTCTCCCTGGAACAAGGGGGCTGGGGACAGGTCACAGTGCTGGGGACATTTCCCTTATCTGCCCACTCAGATGGGGAATGTTTTCCTCAGTGAGGTGTCCATTGCCTTGCACCCATGGAGCTGTGGTTGCTGCCAGGCTGGGAAGGACAGGGATGGAAATGGATGCAAAGTGGTGACTGCAGCTGCCCATTTCTTGGTTTGAAAGTTCAGATCTTTCACCTGTACAAACCTGACCCAAGGGTTGGATCAGCATCCCCAGTTCCCTGCAGACTGTCCCAGCATGTCCGTGGGCATGAGGGCTGGTCAGGGTGGAAAAGCCAAGAGTGCAGGAGGTAGCACAGCGTGGGATTGGTGCCCAGACCAACTTTGCTCTCATACCCTACCCCTGTCCTGGGTGGAATCAGGGTGTTTCTTTCTTAAAAGCAGAACTTGGACTTGAAACCAAGCACGGTGACTTCTCTGTCCCTTAGAGGAGAGCTCCATGAACGGAGACCGGATAGACTGCGGGCGGAAGACGCGTGTCGAGAGCGGGTACTTCTCCTTGGAGAAGACCAAACAAGACTCGAAGCTGGAAGAGCAGCAACTGCCACCCCCGCCAAGCCCGCCCAGCCCCAGCACCCCGAACAACAGGTACAGTTATCCCAAATCGCCCTCACAGGAGCATGCCCAGCCCTTTCCTTCCCCAGGTGTCCGATCAGGCGACCGAATGATTCACAGCTTCTCTCTGAACTCCTTGGACTCGAAGAGCAGTTGCCCCATGCACAAGGACTCCAGCAACAGAGATGTAGGAAGGGGAGCTGAGAAATCGGGGCGTCCCCTTTCTTTTAAAGCCAGCCGGCAGTACACCACCCTGGCCGACGTTCCCAAGGCCATTAGGATCAGTAATCGTGAGGCCTTCCAGGTGGAGAGGAAGCGGCTAGAGCGGAGAACCCGGGCTCGTAGCCCTGGGAGAGAAGAAGTGGCCCGGCTCTTTGGGAATGAGAGAAGGTAAGGGATGAGTGGCTCATCTCCTTGCATGCTTCCAGCAGCAGTGAGGTTGCGTCCCCAGCACAGCCTGGATGGAGCAGGTGGAATTTGCTGGGTGGAGCCTCTTTGTTTTTCAGTGCTCCTGGGTTTAAGGGTGCCCATCCACGCTGGCCAAATGGTGGGATGTCTTTAATACTGGTAGTGGGCAGGTGTCACCTTGCCTGGCTGCTCCGTGGATATAAAATGATTTGAGTTGGAAGGGACCTTCCTCTGCCATGGGCAGGGACACCTTCCACTGTCTCAGGTTGCTCCAAGCCCCGTCCAACCTGGCCTTGGACGCTTCCAGGGATGGGGCAGTGCCACCTTCTCTGGGCAACTTCTGCCGGTGCCTCAGCACCCTCACAGGGAAGAATTTCTTCCTACCATCTGATCTAAACCTGCCCTGGTGTTGGTGCTGCTGGATGCCCACATTGCCCTCAAGCCCACCCTGCTGGCCCCTCCTGGCGCGGCACACGCTGGCAGCCGGCACCATTAATTAGGTTAGCTCTCCTAATGGCGTTAGTGCCAGGTGCCTTATGCAACTGCCTAATGAGCTGAGAGAGGTTTCAAAATGTCACGGCATTAATCTGGGAGAGGAGGGAGAGGCGGGTGCAGTGCCAAGGCAGGGCTCAGCGGGCTGCAAAACAGCTTAGTGCGGAGGAGGACGGGGAGGGCGTCCGCAGTGCGTGCCGGGTGCACTCCGGGCGAGGCCAAGGATGGGCTCCACTCATCATGGGTGCCCTGGGAGAGACACATTTGTGCAGTGAGGGCAGTGGAGCAAACTGGGAGACAGGCCCCGGGCGAGAGGGCCGCCTGCCAGTCTGATTTTCCTGCCCTGGTTCTCCTCCGGGCATGTTCTCTCTCGCACAGTTTCAGTAGGAGCTTCTCCTCTGTTTCTTCCCAGCCCCTAAAGGACTGTTTTCCAGACTGGCTTCTGAGAGCTGGGAGCAGGGCTGGGATGTGCAACACAGCCTTGTGCTGGTGCTGTCAGTCGGCAGGAGGATCCCAAACCTGGCCCAGAGTGTGTGCAGGGAGTGCTGGGCTGGGAATAAACGAGGAGAGCTTGGGTTTGGCTTTCTCTGCCTAGGGAATTGGCTTTTCCCCAGGATGGAGGAGGAGGATATCACCTTGGCCACCCTGGCTGGGAACAGGGCTGAGAAAAGGCTGGTGGCTCTGGTTTTCAGGCTGAGCTGGTGCTGCCTGTGGGTGACATTGTGTCCCTGCTGCGTTTGCTTGCACAGGATGCCCTGGCCAGTGCCTGTCCCCATTGTGACAGGACAGTGCATTCCTCCAGTGCCAACAGTCCCTTGCTCCAGCCCTGGAGTATCCTGCAGCACTGGGATCATGCTGCATGGAGCTGGGGAGCAGATTTATAACAGATAATGGGGCCTGGGAGAGGACATCACTGCCAGAGTCGGTCCTTTTTTAAAGTCAGCCCCACTCATTGCCTGCTGGTGGGTGCCTTTTCCCAGGGAAAGTCTGTTTTTCCCAGCCTGGCTTGGGCTGTTAACAGGGTTTTTTTTGGTTTATCAGTATTGGCAGCAATTCCCCTGCATCAGCCCAGGGCTTTTATCAGAGCAGAATGGGTGTAGGGAGAGCAGCAGGAGCTGCACCAGGCACTGGGGTCTTGCTGCCCACGGGGCTGAGCCTGGTCCAGCTTTTGGGAGGGGGGTGATGGCAGAGAGTAGGGGGAAGGGTCCCCAGCTGCCAGAGGGTTTGGCCGTGGATCACAGCCCACGGTGCTGGAGGAATGTGCCATGAGCAGGGATGGCTCAGTGGGTGTTTAGGGATGGGCACCTTTGTTTTCTCCTCCGGTAGCCTGGGAATTGGCCGTTGCAGGTGGCTTGGGTGGAGAGGCCGTGTGTCCTGGAGCTGGGACAGCCACCTTGGAGCTCAGTGGACTCAACAGGGCACAGAGACAATGTGCAGTGTTGCACCAGAGAATTAACATTCCCCAGCACCCTGCTCGGCTTGGCTTGGCTGCTTTTTAAACTTGAGTTTACTTAGTCCCTGTATCCCTCTCATTTTTCTCCTCCGAGCTCAGACTGTGCTGTTTGAGGTTGGGCAGATACAATAACTCACTTCCGTGCTGTGGGGTTGGCTTTTCCCCCCTGGTTTAACACCATTTGTAATAATCCTTCTCAGTAACCCACTAACATGTCTGGGAACATTTGTCCCATGCTGACCCCACAGGCACCAGCCGGGCATCATGCAGATCTGCCCTTCAGTGCAGCCAAACGAACTCACTCACATTCTCTTGGTATTTTCAGCTCTTCCTCCCATTTTTTTTTGTGTAAATCAGTGCGAGTGTCAGACGTGTGGATGGAAGAGAATTATTTTAGGTACCCAGTGTTGCATCCTGAGTGCCACACCTGCAGCCTTAGCTCCAGATAAAGCCGTTTGTCGAGGCTTCTCATCCTGTTTCCTTATCGTAAGAAATATTACATGATTGAAGTCCAGGAATTTTCTGTGTTGACTGTTTATACCTGACGCTGCCTCCACGCCCCATGCAGACGTCTGAGCTCGCAGCCACTCAGAACCAGGCATCAGGAAACAGGAGATAATCTCCACAATTTTGGTGGAGCGGCAGAGTGCGAGTTCCCTCTGCTGGCACGTGGCAGGATGGGGCTGTGGCACCCACCAGGATGTCCCTCTGGGCTGGGGGACAGGGACGGAGGCCAGAGAGGTGGAGCCATCTCCAGCCTCCCCTCTCAGACCCATCTCTAGGGCAGAAAGGCAGGGGCAGCTCTTTGGAAACCCCATGGATGAATCTCAAAGTGTTGCACACAAAATCACAGCTGAAAAGAGCTGCAGGAATGTCCTTAGACAGCAGTCCCCATGTCTCAGAGGGACACTGCAGCTGCAAGGATAAATCCCTGCACATCTCAGGGTGTCTGTTTGACAAACTTGGCTTTTTGTGCACAATTCCAGGAGTGCAGCCTGTAAAACCACAGCTTTCCCAGTTGACCCCATGTTCTTCTCACACTGGCAAGAGTTCACTGTGGTGTCAGCCAGATCTGCTGTAGGAGTGTGGTCAGGGGCTGAGGTGTATTTCTAGCATCAATTAATAGCAGAACTGCCTGAAATTGCTTAAAAGACTTTTCTTGCTCAAATTTCTTCTCTGGAGTTTTGTGAGATGTAAAGCTCTGCTCTGAATTCTGCTTCTGCCCATACAGGGGAGTGCCTGCTCTCCCAAATATAGGTTTTTTTCCTTGTAAAACTATCCTGATCATTCTTGTGGACCTCTTGGGAAATTCCTCTTCCTTTTCCTGACACTTGCTATCTTTCTTGATGCTAAATAATGAATGAATCCAATAAAAACAAAGCCCTTTCTTCCAATCAAAGAAAATCACTTTAATGACAGCTCTTGCTGGTCTTCTGAGCTTTCCTTCCCACTGCACACCCCTTCCACTAACAGCTGAGATCTGCAGCCCGGGTTTAGTGGCCTGGAAAAGATTAACAGCCTGCATGGCCGAGGAATTCCTTGGGATGAGCTTTTGTAGTTGAAAAGCACTAAATGGCACCGCAGCTTTTAAAAAGCTTCTTCGTACCTGTCCCAGCCTTGTTTTGTCCACACAGAGCTGCTGTGCGGAGGGAGCAGCTCTATCCAACACGTGTGGAGGGGAGGAGAGCCCTTCCCTCCCTGTCCTTCCAGGATCTCTGGCAGTAACCTTTCTGAAATGTTGATCTAATGGGAAAAAAAAAAATTCTTTCCTGTAATCCAGATGATATTAACCCTTGGGGCTGTGATTTGATTGCAGTGATTTATTTTTCTCCTTCCCTTTTTCGATGATGAATGACTGGAATGATTTTGATTTTGTTTTGTATGTAGATGCAGATATATAATTTCCTCTTCTGTTCATTCATTTTCCAGCCTTGTTTTCTTCCAGGTCTTGTTGCTCTCCACCTTCTCCTGCTGTGTTGCTGTGTGACGTGTCCACCTTTACTTCGCCTGCTTCGCTACCATCTCATCTCAATCTCAAGCCGTAGAACAACCTGGTGGTGCAGCCCCTTTCATGAGAAATCAACCTGCTTTTGATTTTGTTTTTATGTTTTTTTTGGTTGGGTTTTTGTTCTTTTTTTTTTTTTCTCTTGATTTGTTTTTCTTCAGACCTTCGCCTAATAGGGCACAGACAATGTTAATTCATGGACCTTTTCCTCCCTCCTGAACTGAGACTCAGAGAAGGCTGGGCCAGTATAAAAAGGGTTAAAAAAATGTGACTCCAAAATAATTCCCTGTCTGTCAGTGAACACAGAACATGAATTTATGCTCCACAGCCTGGCTTATGTCGGGCATCTCATGAGCAGAACATCTCAGGGAAATCGGGAGCTCTGCACGAGCCCGGGATCTGCCCGCTCCCAGTTTGCAAACTGGGAGGCAGCAGGGGCTGAACAGATGTCCCCTAAAAGCATCAAAGTTTTTTAAATTTACAAAGCAAAGTCTTCTCCACCAATTTTGTCCCTTCCTCTTTGGTTGTGTCCTGGCAGCCTGGCTCTGAGCAGCAGTGGGGGGCCCCAGTCCCCCAGGGGATGGGATGTGCTCAGGCTGGTTGTCTCATTTATGGAATTTGGTGCAAATATTGGTTGAAAACTGAACATCTCCTGGTTTTTGAACCCTTAACCTGCTGTTCCTCTTTGTGGGAAGTGTTAAAAATGTTTTTATTTTGGATAACCTGTTCCCCCTTGTGTGGTTGCCGTTGTGATTTTCATGCACATCAGAGGCTCACACAGAGCAAGCAGCCCCAAGTTTAAATGTGGCACATGTGGGTCCAAATTTTGTGTCAAGAAACCACCTGGACAGAGCTTTTTGGGGAGGTTTGAAATGGAACTTTAAGCCTCACAGCTTGGAGCACAGCTGGCGTGTGCTGGTGGTGGGTTATTGCTTTATATTCCCAGTTTGTGATTAAAGACCTGAATCTGATACTTGCCCGAATCCCGGGCAAGTATCAATTCCGAATTTGGGAATGCAAACTTCAACTCCAGCAGGTTCTTTGGAAATTCCTCTCCTGTGGGTCAATGAGCAGCTTTTCATGCTGAAACAGCATTTCTAATTCCACCTGTTTGCTCATCCTTAGGAGAATCCCATTTGGGTTTGATCCAGGGTTGGCTCCTGCTCCATCCACATTTCTTCGTGGTTCTCCATCCTCAGAGACACAAGTGCCACGGTGCAGTGGGCCACCAAGGCAGTGTCTGAGAGCCCAGGTTGTGCCCCCTGATGTCCAAACTGGATTTTCAGCCCGGTTAAGAAGAGGGAAAGGCCCCAGGTTCTTCAGGGAGTGCCCTGCCGTGGCACAGGGGGCTCCTCATCTCCTCATGCCCCTTCAGCTGGTGCATCCTGTGAGCCAGAGCCGTGGTCTGGGGGCACCTATGGACACCCCCCATTCCATGCAGTCCTGTGGATGTTCCCTGTGTGGGGCTGAGTTTCCAGAGGGTTCCTGTTGCAGTGAGCACACTGGGGGACCCAGAGCCACCCATTACCTCTGCACCCCAGCTTGGTCTGACGTGTCAGTGCACTGGGGTCTGCGGGGCCATTGGCAGCCCCAGTGCTAGGGGGTAGAGGAAAAGCTCAAGCCAAAACTGCTCCATAATCCCTGCTTCCCAAGGGGGTGTAAAATTCACAAATAAAAAGCTATTGCTGGTTTTGTGAGGGGTTTCTAGTGACTGAAGAAGATGCTACGTGCAGAGCTGAATAATGTCAGGTTTTTCCCCACTTTGTGGATAAAATGATGGCAGATCAGGGTTTTTACCCTGGATTTGGCCACGCTGGAGCTCCCAGAGAAACAGGGACCAGAAGCCAGGTGTGCATGAACTCTGGGTCGAGCAATTCTGCCACCTGAAATTTGTGGGGTTGTACAGCTCCGCGCAGTTGCTGCTCTTGTGTTTAAACCATCTCTGGTTTCCCTTTTGTCTCTGTTTTCCAGGAGGTCCCAGGTGATAGAGAAATTCGAGGCACTGGATATTGAGAACGCGGAGCACATGGAGACGAACGTGTCGGGAGCTGCTGCCCTGTCCAGCGAGACGCGGCAGGGCCGGAGCGAGAAGAGGGTCTTCCCACGGAAACGGGTAATATGCTCAGCCAAGGTCTCCTGGGAGGTGACACCTGGAATCCTGCAGCCCAGGATAGAGGGTTTAGCTACAGGGATTGTCCCTGAATGTGGATCTGGAGTTGCAGGCAGCTCCTGCAGGAGCCGAACCTCTGTGCGTGCTCAGTCTGTGCAAATTTTCCTGCTCTGCTCCCTAGGCCCAAGTGTAGATCAGAGTGGAAAATCAGGCTGTCTCTTCTCCTTTCTTCAAAATACAAAGGGAAACTTCAGATCTGGCATGGCAGGACACATTAGGATAGGATGGAGTAGCAAAAGGAACAGGTTTGAGAGTCCCAGATATGCTTGGATATAATGGGAACAAATTAATGCCTGAAAGGACAAAAAAAATGTATTGCCAAGGAAATGACACATGTTCTGAGCCTGAGATGCCCCTTAAATAAAGCAGATTTTTATGCCATGAGCCAAGAGAGCAGGACTCTGTCCTAGTTCCTGCACTGATCTGGGCTAATGCTGTTCACACAGGACTTCACTTGTGAAGGAGCAGCTGTGGGCTCCATCCTGGACGTGTCTGCGTCACCTCTGTCCCCACACCGCCGGGCAAAGTCGCTGGACAGAAGGTCCACGGAGTCCTCTATGACGGTGAGCCACCAGGGCCGTGTCCCCTGCCTTGGGGGAGAACATGAGAGGCCCTTCCCAGCAGTCCCACAAAAACTGGACTCTTGCTGGTTTCCTCACAGCCAGCACGTAGGATATGGGATACACTCAGACCTGGAGCACGTTCAGGGACCTGAATCGGCTGTGACCAATCCTGAAAGTCTTGGGCTCAGGTGGAGAAGGGCCACACTTTTTGCCTGTTGCAGAAATTCAAACTCAGAGTCTTGTGAGAAGCACTTTTCCTTAAAGTACAGCAGCAGCTTGGGAAGCAGACCCTGTTTTGCTGGTTATTTTCCCTTGGAATACCCGATTTCCTTGATGCTTTGTGTGATGTGCCAGACACTCAAGGTGTAGCTCACCCTAGAAGTGCTGGTGTCACCTCACCTGCCCAGAGCCCTTCTTTGTCCCCCAGCAGAGGCTGCAGCAGGGCATTTCCACCTCAGCAGAGGGTCAGTCCAGTTTCTGGACTTGGACCAGCTGCTGTGTCATGACTGAGGTATTTTCATAGGATCACCGAATCCCAGAATGGTTTGGGATGGAAGGGACCTTAAAGATCATCTTGTTCCAACTCCCCAGCCAGGGGCAGGGACACTACCCACTAGACCAGGCTGAGCAAATGCATGCCCCAGTTTTCTAATGCCATTTCCTTGATGTTTATGCAGTTGGAAGTGGGTGTGAGTGGGATGAAGGCTGCAAGGAAGGGCTGAACCTTCCCTCCTGAGCTTTCCTCCCTTTGCATATTTCAGATGCTCACCAGACCTGGAGGCAAACAGTACAGAACAAACAAAGTGCTCTCCTCTCCCTCACCACCCTTCTGTAGGGACAAAATAAATACACTTGCTAATCTCTCAAATAGATTACAGGGCTACTGTAAATATAAGTTGCATTTTTTGTAGATGGACAGCTTCTATTCAAGGACTTATCAGAAAAATGCAGTAGCTTGGTGTTTCTGGAGCTTTTCCTGTAGATTTGTACAGCCACAAGAGTGATTTTTAAATTCTTGATGGGAATAAAAAGTGCAAGAAGTGCATATGAAGTGGCAATGCACATTTTCTAGTGAAGGGAAGAAAGTCATGCAGGTTTAGATTAGATATTAGGAAGAAATTCTTCCCTGTGAGGGTGGGGGGGCCCTGGCACAGGTTGCCCAGAGAAGCTGTAGTTGCCCCATTCTCTGGAAGTGTCCAGAGCTGGGTTAGATGGGGTTTGGAGCAACCTGGGATAGTGAAAGGTGTTCTTGCCCATAGCAGGAGCTGGAACTGGGTGATTTTACTGTTCCTTCCAACCCAAAACATTCTATAATTCAATGCTTTACTTTCCCCGGTGTTTCTTTGGAGCAGGACTGCGTTCCCACCACCACAGGATCACTCAGGTGTGGGATTTTCTGCCCCACAGGTTTGGTTGAATAGGCTTCCAGACCCAATTCCCATTGCTGCCCTTGCTGTAGCCCATTTGAGATGCTGCAGCTGGATTTCACACACTGCTGTCCTCTCCTCTTCCACTCTGCAGCACGTGGAGCAGCTGGAGCAGCTCAGCCTCGGGGGAGTGAAGGCATTTCCACCACATCCTTCCCTGCACACAGACAGGGCTGGGAGGAAAGGCTGGCAGCAGTTACCCACGCTGTCTTGCTTGCTTTTTGCAGGAATTCAACATCCCCATGCACCCACATTGGAGGAAAAAGCAGGTGTCATTTGGGTGGTGCAGGGCTCGGATTCCCTGTATTTCCAGCCTTGGGAACTCAGCCTGTTCTGAACCCTGCAGCCTTGCATCAATAGCACATAGTTTTTCTTTCATAATATATAATAGAGGGTGAAACTGCCTGAAGTCTTGCTAATTCCTTGTTTATCCTTTCTCTGTAATGCTGGTGTAGCAGTAGGAAATTGCAGGAGAAATGGTAGGAAGGGAACAGCCTGAGTAAACCATGCAGAGGCCTCTGCTCCTCCTGGGAGCAAACATTTAGCCACCACGCAGTGTAATGATTCAGTTTGGGCTAGATGACCTTTAAAAGTCCCTTCCAACCCAAACTATTCTATGATTCTGTGAATTTAGCTGTTGTTGGTCTCTTTTATTGCTCTGCTGGGTTTTATCAACTCGCTGCTGTTGCCTTCTGAGCACAGACACTTCTTCCCTCTCCTGATCCCTCTCTCCTTTCTTCCAGCCCGACCTGCTGAACTTCAAGAAGGGCTGGTTGACAAAGCAATATGAGGATGGGCAGGTGAGTCAGGAGAAAGCTCTGCCCTTCGTGTCAGTGTTTGGTGCTGTGGTCAGTCCTGGTTTCTGGCAGCTCACTCCAGAATCCTGGCTGTGCTGGCTGCACACGGAGCAGCTCTCGGTGCTGAAGGAGCCCCAGTGTCCTGGGTAGATCACTGTTGGGCTGTCTTGAAGTAGGAATTGCTGGTGCTCTGTCCTGGGGAGGTTTCAAAGGTGGATATCATATTATGGGTTTCAAGGGAGTTAGGGCAGCTTGGATGGCAGCACTGGTTTCATGTTCCTGTTCCCTATTTATTAGTCTCGTCTCTCTCGTGACCCAGCGACCTCTTTGGTGTCAGAAATGAGGCTCAGGTAAAGTCTCCTGAGTGCCAGAGAAATGGCAAGGCCAACAAATAAATAAATAAATAAATGACACTGAGGGAAGCAGCTGGTGCCACTTTCCTGCTGCCAGTTCCCAAAGGGATGCAGGATGTGCTGCTCTATTGGAGCCTTAGGGGTGGGCACTGGTGCCGAGGCAGCGTGGACGGCCCTGGCTGTTTGCAAACCACCCCTTCCTTGGATTTCCTTCCCTCCTGCTCAGCTGTCAAGGGAAAATGAGGGCACTTTGCCCATGGCTGTGGGTGGCCCAGGCTCTGCTGTGGGTACCCCTGGGTCCAAGGGCACATCCATAGACAGCCAAAGGGGATTTGGCAGCTGGAGTGAGTGATTTATTGACTGAAAGCTGCCTTGGGTGAGCCTGTGCTGGAAGCATGCAGGAGGCAGATTTGTATAGAGCAAGGGCCAGGAATAGACTCCCAGCTGAATTTCTAGGTACTGCAGATAAAACATGAATGTTTTACTGCTTTTTTTTTCGTGATAAAAAGGCTTTAAGTGCAGTCCCTAAAAGCCTCGTCTTGCAGTGGAGCTGATGGGGAGGCTGCCTCTGCCGCGCGGCTCTCACGGTGTCACTGTCATGGGCAGGGTCTGGTGCTTTGCAGGGTGACAGCAAACCACCACTGTCCCTTGCACTGCTGCCTGTTTGGGTCTCTCCTTCCTCATGGAGAGGTCTTCATGAAGCCAGGTATGGAGCTGGGAGGGAGAGGCATCCAGCTGCCTCCTTCAGGGCATCCCTGCTGGCAGACCTGTGACGAGCAGCCATGAATACAATGGTAGAGGAGCAGGATTGTAACTGCTCCATCTTGGTTGTTTCCTAGTGGAAGAAGCACTGGTTTGTGCTGACTGACCAGAGCCTGAGATACTACAGGGATTCAGTGGCAGAGGAGGTAAGTGTCTTCTGTCAGTGTTCAGCCCGTTACAGGGCAGCTGCTGGTGCTCCCAAACGGACCCTGGGCAGGTCACTGCCTCCCTCAGTGCCCCCATTCCCAGATGGCAAAGTCCTGGAGCCCTTTCAGGGCTTTGTGCTTCTCAGGGACCTGCTGTGCCTCCCTGTGAGCCCACCATGCTTTGGGGCTGCAAAGCTTTGTGGCTTATTTTACCTCCTCCCTCTGCAGGCAGCTGACCTGGATGGAGAAATCGATTTATCCACGTGCTATGATGTCACTGAGTACCCAGTTCAGAGGAACTACGGCTTCCAGATCCATGTAAGGAAAATGTGGGGAGGAGGAAGAGTGCAGCTGCAGGACAGCTGATGGGGATGCTTGTCCATGACAAGGGGAACATCTGCCCAAACACCCAAGAGATGCCACTCAGCACCCCCTGCAGTGCTCCAGAGAGCTGTGGCCTTGCATTTGAGAGCCAGTTTTTTGGCTGTTGGAAAGGGACAGGGGAAAGGGAAGGTTTTGTCAGGTTTTTTGAGCATTAGGGTCTCACCTATGGCAGAATCATCCTGATTGCTGAGAAATGTTAATTCCCCTGGGAGTGTGCTGGGGGACAGAGGGGCTGGGTTTGACTTCCATGTGGCCAGCAAGCAGTGCCCCAGCACTGGGGACCTGAGGGTGGGTGCAGGGTGGTCTTGGGGAGTTGGGAAGCTGCTGGTGGGTGCAGTCACCTGCTCTGAGCTGTTCCTTCTCTCTCTGTAGACAAAGGAAGGGGAGTTCACCCTCTCTGCCATGACGTCGGGCATCCGCCGCAACTGGATCCAGACCATCATGAAGCACGTTCGCCCCACCACTGCTCCTGATGTAACAAGGTAAGGGGGGGCTGTAGCAGCCCCTGCAGTCGTGTGGTTTGCTGTGCAGGAGTAACTCGTCCCTCATCCCTTCTCTTTCCTCTTCCTGAGCCTGTCCGTTCCTGGAAGCTGCAGCTCTTTCTCACATCTCTCTGGGCTTAATTTGGATACATTTTGTGGGGACGCTGATACGCCGAGTTATTCTTACACGTGCAGATTTCAAAGAGGGTTGTAAATGTGGTTTTAATTTGTGCATAGGAATATGAAATACTGTTCCTATATCAAGGCTCCTCTGGATTCCCACCAGGTATTGTGAAACCACTTGGATTCAGTTGTGCTGGGTTCACCCTTTCCTCTGGCTACTGTTCAGCACGAGCTGCCCAGCCCCTCTATGGGTCACAGCAGCAGGAGCCCAGGGTTCAGTTAAGAAGCTGTTTGGCTCTGATCTATTTTAAACTCTAGCCAGCAAATCGTCTTCCCTCCTCTTCTGATCTTCCAGAAAGCTGCTGCAGCTCATCCCCCCTTAAACTTTAGTAATTCTGATGTTTCCTTGTCTCCTCCTGCATCAGTGCCAGAGGAAGGGGACCCCCTGCGTCACAGAGTACCTTCTGTGGGCGCTTCTGGCTGTGTGTACAGGGTGTTTGGCCTCCTCACAGCTGTCTGTGCTGGCCACACTCGTACAGGCCACCTCTTACAGGCTGCGTGGACACAGCCGCACCACTAACTCCGTCTCCTGTCCTTACTGTAGCTGCGGCCAGCAGGTTTTTGGCAGGTTTGTCCCTGTGTTGATGGAATGGCTCTTCTCACCCAGTGCTGTTGACCTGGAGATGCTCCAGCTTCTCCTTCCCCATCCTGCTTAGCCCTCAGCCACTGTTTCCCAGCCCTGCCCGAGCTCTGGTGGATCTCGCGGGGGTCTCGGGGAAGCCGCCTCTCTCCTCACTCCTGTGTATGTTTGATTTCCATGCAATCCCAGGAAAAACTTCTCTTTGAAACTATCCGTGCTGAAGCCCAGGTTGGAAAACTGTGTTCTCTCCTGTATTAACGTTCTGTGGTTTGTATATCTTGTGATTCACTGCATGCTCCTCCTTTTCTGCACCTCGGATGGGAAGTCCTGCAGTTTCCATTTATTTTTCTTTCTTTTCTTCTCCCCTTCCTCTTTTTTTTTTTTCCTTTAAATAAAAGCCAGAGAGAAGGGAAGAAGCAACCTGGTCTTGACCCTTGATTTCCCCACACTGGTATCTTCCGATGTGACTAGATATGAAGATGAAGACCAAGGAAATTTGAGGGGACCTCTCTGCCTTTAAAGAGCCAGATGTATTTATGGTTGCTCACAGGTTACTGCAGCACGATAGCCCTGTGCTCACTGTCTGCACCTGCTCCGAGCCCACACGAAGTGGTTTCACTTGGCTTTCCCTCTGAGAGGGTCCAGGCGCAGGTCCCGGTTGGGCAGTGACTTGTTCCACTGCACAAACCGCCCGTGAATCAATCCTGAGCTGGGAAAAGGGAATGATGTGCGTGCTTCTGTTGTTTCCCACCGAGCTGGTGTCGGAGGGGGTAGAGGCTGCCGTGGGTTAGTCACATTGCTGAGGAATCCTGTGCTGTGTCTTGAGCAGGGCTGTGTTCACTGGTGCCTGCCTGGCAGCCCTGGGCAGCAGCGTGGGGTATCCCAGCCCATCCCACCTGGCTTTGGGATGTCGTTGCACTCTGCACCCGGGGAGGGTGGGTGAAGGGGGCTGCTGGAAGGCTGAAGGCCAGGCTGCCCGAGGCTCAGCACGGAGAGGTGCCAGGCGTTGGCACAGTGTACCCAGGGGCAGGGTGTTGTGCTCGGTGTGCTGGGAGGGCAGTGGTGCTCAGCCACCCCCGGGGTTGGTCCCACCCCACACACTCCTGCAGCCCTTGGCCGTGTCTCATTCGCCTGCTGCCGTGGCTCCACCCAGCCCAGCACACCTCGTCTCGGTTTCTGGAGCCCTAATGATGGTTTACATTGCTGCATGTGTCAGCACCCGGCATGGGGAGCAGATGCTGCACTGCTCCCTGCCCTCAGCAGTGCCCTGCAATCTGCAGAGGCACTAATTACAGTCTGCTAATGATGATGGGGCAAATAGAAAATACCCCCATGGACAAAAGTGGCTGCTTCAGAACTGGATCCGTGTTCAGCTCACAGCCCTTGTGGGGCTGGGTTCCCCAGTGCTTCCCAGTTCCCTGCAACCTTTGTGCGCTTCTTGCCACAGCGTGCTCAGCTTGCAGCTTGCACCACTCCCACACCCACCCCTATTAAAAAAAAAAAACTTTTTATTTTGACCTATGAATACCATTGGGAGGCAAAGAACCCCCCCTTCCTGTGTGATACGAATTAATTTCTCTGTGGTGGAGGAGATGTGAAATGTTTGAGCAGAATTAATAGCCATGGGGCACTTGCAGGAGATGAAATGAGAAACTTTGGGTCAACCTTCTGAGTGTCTTCACTTCGTTCCCAGCGGCCGTCCCTCCGCTCCCTGACACACATCCCGTGCCCTTTGGAAAGCAGCAGAGGAGAAATGAGCTCGTGAGAGATGTCACCTCTAGAAATGCCAAGATTCTTCCACGTGGGATTTAGAGCAGCAAAATTTCTGTGTCCCAGCACCATCTGGGGGGCTCCAGGACCCCCATTTCTTTCCTAACACTCTTCTCCATTTTAAGACTCAATCTCATCCCCGCTTTACTTTAAAATGCAGCTGTAATCACTAACTGACTCCAGATTGAGAGCGTGGCTTTGCAGTCATGCAGTATCATGGGTGAGGAGCAGTGACATTTCATCGTCGTGCCTTCTGGGTTTATTTTATTAGCTGCAAGTGACAGCACTGAAGAAGGAATTATCTCTGAGCTGGTTTTAGCCTGTAACTGCCAGAGTCTCTCGAAACCCAGCTCTCCTGAGCCTGTGGTTTGCTGGTGGATGACAGTGCATCGGAAGATACTAGCCCACGCAGAGCCATCTCTTCTGCTCCATCCTTTGTTTTGGGCGTGTGCACATCCATGAGGTTCTTGGCTGGGGGCTGGCGTGTGTTTCTGAGGTGGGAGAAGCTGTGATGCTGCTGCTGCTGCTGCTGCTGCTCCTGGTCACGGCAGTCCCCATGCATGTGGTCCCGTGCGTCAGAGCCTGCAGTGAAGGGCCCAGTGAGCTGCTTTCCAGCTCTTGCAGAAGGCTTGTTGAGTCCCTGCTGGAGCCTGGGGATGCTGTGGTTGTACTGGAAGCAGGGAGAGCCAGGAGTCAGCCTGAGCAGCAGGACTGTGTCTCAGGAGGCAGCTTGGGAGCTTTGGGTAGCAAAAATGGTTCAGCAAGTGCCCACCACTCCCTCGGGACAGGCTTCCTCCACAGACTCAGCATACTGCTGGTTTTTGGTTTAATTTTGATCTGCATGTTACAGGGCTGGCATGTCCGTATTTAATAAGCTAATACTGCATTATGGATTACCTGCAGGTTAGAAATGGTATTGCCTTCCCGTATTAGCTTCCCCTGCTTGATGAGTATGTCTCCCCCTTCAACCCACCACCCTCTAACTTAGCACTTAAAATCATTCCTTGCTTGAGAAATTGTCATTTTCAGTGATTTCCGTGATGTGTTGAGTAACTTGTTCCCCTTGCTGCACTGACCCCTGCCCATATCAGGGGGCTGCCCAGTGCCAGGGGGGCTGCCCATGCTGCCTGCAGGGCTGGGTGCCCTGGGGAGGTCTGTGCCTTCAGTGCAGATAGTGGCACGGAGAAGTTTTCAACCCATTAATACTTTCCCAAGCTGAAGGGGAACCTTCCCCTTGTTTCCCAAGACTCTCAGAGCTGCTCTGTGCTTCTCCACCGCACAGCTCCAAAGCCAGCCTGGCTTTGGTGGGATTGGTGTCATCCTTCCCACAAGCACGTGACTATGGCTGTGCCAGCTGGGGTGTGCATGCAGCCCCACAGCCAGGGGGCTGGAGGAGCTGTTGGAACCTCTGACAGCGCAGTTTGGGGTTGCTGCCTCAGCCATGGGTTGCTGCTTGGTCATGGTCACTGGCCCCAGTGCGGCTGCCGAGGAGGAACGAGATTGGGATCAGCTGCTCTCTGGGTGCCAGGGTGTCCCAGGAGCAGCCGGGGCCGCTTGCACCGAGGCTTTGCACACCAGCACAACCTGGGGAAGGGCAGCAGCAGCTCCTGCGCCCGAGAGGCGAGGGGAGACGGAGGGGCAGGGGGCACCCACGTGGCATTGGCTTGGGCTTCCAGCAGCCCTTTCCCACCCGGCTCTTCGAGGCATGCATGGGAGCACCCGGCTATCTCCAGCACCCACTGACACTTTCCTTCACCCTCTCTCTGCCCTCGCAGCTCGCTGCCGGAAGAGAAAAGCAAAACAAGCTCTTCCTTCGAGACTGGTCCAAAGCCGAGCGAGAAGCCGGATGCGGAACAAGCCGAGCTGGACACGGAGCAGAAGCGGAGCCGTGCCCGGGAGCGCCGGCGAGAAGGGCGGTCCAAGACCTTTGACTGGGCTGAATTCCGCCCCATCCAGCAGGCCCTGGTGCAGGAGCGTGCGAACGCTGCAGACTCCTCCAGCGGCGGCTCGGCCGCCTTCCCCAGGGACGCCGGAGCTGCCGACGCCGACCCGGGAGAGCTGGAGCGGGAGCGGGCCCGGCGGCGGGAGGAGCGGCGCAAGCGCTTCGAGATGATCGATGCCGTGGACGGGGCAGGCTCGGAAGAGGCGCTGAGGATGGAGGTGGACCGGATCCTGCCCGTCCCGGCAGACATCAAACCGCAGAACGTCCACGTGGAGATCGAGCAGCGCTGGCACCAGGTGGAGACCACGCCGCTGCGGGAGGAGAAGCAGATCCCAATCACCCCCCTGCACCTCGCCCACGCCGAGGACCGGGAAGAGGGGCTGACGAAGCAGCACCTGACCACGCTGCTGGAGAAGGAGGTAAAGGGGTGTGTAGGGTGCAGGCTGCCTGCCAGAATGGCCTTCAGGCCACTGGGGCGACTGTAGGAAGCCTGAGATAGGCTTAAAAGTAGCCATATTTATTCTTCTTTCATAGTAGCAACTAGTAGGGATGCTGTAGGTTCCTTGGGGAGCTGGCAGGGCGCAGATCTGCATCCGTTCCTGTTCAGCTCTGCCAGCAGCTTTCATGTTTCCCACAGCTGCAGAAAGGGCTGTTCTTAAGGCCTGGTGCTTCCTTACCCCTCCCGGCCAACGCAGCCTGATTTGTGTTGGTTGTAGCCAGCCTGTCTTTGGTGAAATGGGTACAATGGAGGTGTATCAACCTGACTACAAATTCAAGCTCCTAATCCTCTGTGCCTCTGCAGCTGTAGAGATTTGTGTCTGCAGTTATAAACTGCCTTGAGTTGCAGCACACACCACAAAGGTTCTCTTTTTGTGGAGCCTACATCAAATAGACTTAAGATTTTTGGAAAAGAAAGGAGGAGACTCCGCTCACTTGGAAGAGTTCTGTGCCTGGGATAACAAAGGTTGTTGTTAGCTGGGATTGAGGTGTATTAGTGGGAATGAAAGGGGTAACCTTTTCTCACAGAGTAACCAGGAATACCACCGAGCTGAACTGGGCTGGGATTTGCCAGGGTTGTGCCTGGCACGAGCTGGTGCCGTTCATCCTTTGCCGCAGTGAGCTTTACGAATTACACTATTGCATAAATAAGTTCTTTCAGAGGGGAGGGATTTTCCTGGCAAAATGAAATCCAGGTCCCAGAGCAGAGCAGCGGTGCCATCAAAAGCTCCGTTAATTCTGCTCTGTGTCCCCTCCAAGCCACTTGTTCCTTATGGCTGAGCCCCTGCCCACTCCCTGGACGCTGTCTCTGTTCGTGTCCCTCCAGCTGGAGCAGAAGCAGAAGGAGGCCCTGGAGCTCCTGGAGCAGAACCGGCACCTGCAGGATCAGCTGAAAGTGGCTCTGGGCCGGGAGCAGAGCGCCCGGGAGGGCTACGTGTTGCAGGTAGGAGAGCAGGGAGGAGAGAGAGATCCATCTTCCCTGTGCCCGGGGGGATCCCTGGTGGGCTTCAGTCTGGGGTGTTCTTGGGGACATCCTGGGTGACCACCACTGAGCTCTGAGAGATTTGACCTTCTTGCAAACATGGCTCATTCTGTAGCATTACCAGAGTTCTCTGCTTGTGGAAACCTCTGATCTGGGGTGGAATAGAAGGTAGCATTACCTATTAGCATTCCCAAGGGAGAACAAAACAGAACCAGAGAGATGGGGCCTCAGCGAAGTCCACCTCTGATCCATCCCACACTGTTTGCCTTTGCAACAGCTGTTTCCCCCTTTTTGTGCCCCAGATACTCCCCTCAGGCAGTGGGGTGCACAGAAGGCTTTCCAAGCATCCTATAGCCCACCAGTTGCCCCTGGCTGGAGATTTGTGTGCCCGTTCCACAGGCAAACACAAGACATTCAGATGTATCTCCCAGGCAAATTCCCTCCAGCCAGAGTGGGATTTGCCCTGGGATGACCTGTTATCTTGGATCACTTTGGTGGTTTCTGCTGTCACAAGATTCCTCAGCAAAGCTTAGAAATGAGTTTTGGAGGATCTGGCAAAAGAGAGAGGATGGTCTTTGGGGAAACCTTTCCTCCCCTCCTCCAAATAAAGCAGGTTTTTCCCAGCCCTTCCTCTGGGAACGTCCATGCCTGGAGGAAGTCGTGGCACCTGCGGGGCAGCTTCTGGCTGCTCTCATGGATCCCTAGTCTTGTTCTGTGCAGGGGCAGCATTTTAACTTGCTCAAATCTACTTGACCAAGCTGGCTGTGGATCAAAGTGGCCGTGTGTGGCCTCATGCTGCGCTCCCGTGGCAGCAAACCCGGTGTCGATGCCAAAACTTGCATCCTTATTTCTCACAGGAAAATTTTCCCTGAAGAAGTTGCACAGGCAGTGGAGCCAGCCCAGGGAGGGGGACATCTTGCTTTCCTTGCCCATGATCTCCCAGGAGGAGTAATTAATTCATTTCTGGAGTCTCCGAGCTGACAGTGCCTGCTTGGAGGAGTTCCATTTTCACTTGGCAGAGCTGGAAGAGTAACTAACTCCCACTTCCCTGGGGCAGAGGCGTCTGACCTCCCTTTGCCTGGAGCCTGGAAAAATCAGGGAATGGGGGTAAAAGCTGGATGCTGAATCCACCATGAGATTGAAGTTGGCCACAGTGCCTCGATACCAGGAGGGGTGGCAAGAGGGGAAGCCTGCAGAGAGGCTGAGCTGCAGTGAGCAGTGACCCAAACTTGGACCTGGAAGTTGGAGAGGGTTTTTGGAAAGGTTGGAGGCTTTTGCCTGCTCCAGTCTGATTGTTCTGGGGATTTCCCTTGTGTTTCCTGGGAGCCAGAGGGATTAAAGTCCTATTGTAGAAGGGAGTAACCCCACCAAACCCTGCTGGGGTGGAGGGAGTGGAGCCGCTGGGGGAATTCTGCAGCCCCAGACTGCAGACAGGCATCACCGCATTTTTTTGGACAAACCCTCTGAATTTTCATGTGCCTCTCCCCCACCTCCATCATGCCCGATTCTGGGGAGGTTCCTGCATTGTCTGTGAGGAGGGCTAATGGAGAAGCCTGACTGCTGCCAAGCCCATCCCTCCTGAGCTGCCTGGGAGGCACCAACCCCTCCTTGGCAGCCCGACCAGCCCCGCACGGACCCCAGGCACTGCCTGTTCCATGAGGCAGTGCTGAGCCACCCCTTCAATGCATGTGCCGTGCACCGAAGCCTCTCTGGCCTCGTGTAACCCCTCTCTCGCTCTGAGCTTCCTCGGGACGGGGCACCCTAACCTTGATTCCAGCTGGGAAGAACACTGGGAGCTCCTGCTCCTGGCAGAAGGGCTGGAGACATCCCCCAGCTCCGGCCACGGCGGGTGGGAGGAGGCACGTACTAACCTGTCCCGGGCGGATGTTCTTGCATGTTTTTGGTGTAAAGCATGAAATTTAACTTAACATAACTGAGTGTCACATCTGTGGGCTTTCCTTAATCAGCAACCAGAGTACAGCAAGGCAGGCCAAATTCCTAGGCTTAACGCTGTGCTTCTCTCGCCTCTTCCTGTCTGTGTATTTTTTTTTTCCAAAGATACATAATTTCTGTCGCCTTTTGCATGACGCTTTCTGTGAGTTTTCTCTTTGCATGCTCCATTGCTTTGGTTTGAATCTCACAAAGGTTGGTTTCTTTCATTTTTACATTCTCATCACACCTTTTCCCTCCCTCCACTTGTCGGGCTTTTTATTTTTGTCCTTTGTTGGTTTATTTTATTTTGCAGGTAGAGAAATTAGATCCTCCCTAGCCCTAAGCTTTAGCATAACAGCATCTCTCTAATGCGATGAGCAGCCACTCAGTCCTGTTTGGCAGGCACAGAAATGACATCGCCACCATGGCTGGCCCGTCGCCCTGCGTTTGGGTGGGATGTGATGTCATTTGCTGTCACCTCACTTTCTGTTGTTGCTTTTGGTCGGTAGGACTGTGTTACCTGAACTGTGCACTTTTTGTTTCACAACCAAACGAACAAACTCGCCAAAAAAAAGCAGTTCCTTTCTCCTCCACCTTGTTCCATCTCCTCCTCCTCATCCTTTGCGTTTTTCTTTTGTCTGTCTGTCTCCATTTTACTGCTGGTGTTTCTTTTTCATTGTGTTTTTGGTTCTGTTTGAGTTTGGGTTGGTTTTTTTTTTCCATTTAGCCTGTTACTGTACAGCTGTTTTGATGTCGTGGTCAGTGTTTTCTGTTACTGGAAAGCAGTTGTCGCTCATTAAAAAAAAAAAAAAAAAAAAAGTTGGTTAAACAAACCAAATTGTGCCAAGAACAAATCATCCCAATTGGAGCAGTGGGTAGCAGCCAAGTCGCTGCGAGGAACTTTTCCATGGCCTGCCTGGCCAGAGGTGTGACACTCAGAAGGGAGAGCCAAGAGTGTTACTAATCTAGTATTTAATCAATTTTTTTAAGACCGAGGTGGCCGCCTCGCCATCAGGTGCCTGGCAGAGGCTCCACAAAGTCAACCAAGACCTCCAAAGCGAGCTGGAAGCCCAATGCCAGCGTCAAGAGGTGATAAATCAGCAGATTCAGTCGCTGAAGCGCAGCTACGCCGAGGCCAAGGACGTGATCCGGCACCACGAGGCCGAGATTCAGAGCCTGCAGGCGAGGCTCAGTAACGCGGCGGCCGAGCTCGCCATCAAGGAGCAGACCCTGGCCAAGCTCAAGAGCGACCTGAGGAGCGAGAAGGAGAAAGCCAAAGAGCAGCTGGAGGAGTGGCAGCACGGCGAGGCCGCGCTCAGCTCCCAGCTGAAGGCCAGCGAGCAGAAGCTGAAGAGCGCGGAGGCTCTGCTGCTGGAGAAGACCCAGGAGCTGCGGGACCTGGAGATGCAGCAGGCCCTGCAGCGGGACCACCAGAAGGAGGTGCAGCGGCTCCAGGACAGGATTGCAGACCTCAGCGGGCAGCTGAACGCCAGCGAGCAGGCGCGGGTCCTCATGGAGGAGAAGCTGCAGAAGAACTACGAGGCTTTGCTGGAGAGCTGCGAGAGGGAGAAGCAGGTTTTGATCCGGAGCCTGAAGGAGGTGGAGGACAAGGCCAACGAGTACGAGAACCAGCTGCAGAACAGCGAGCAGCAAATGGAGATTCTGCAGAAGGAGAAGCTGAGCGCCAAGTTCGAAGGCAGCGAGCTTGTCCACCAGCTGGAGGAGCAGCTGGCCATGAAGGAGGCCAGCATCCAAAAACTCGCTGAGCACATCAAGGAGCTCGAAAGAGAGAGGGATCAGATCAAGTGCCGCTTCCACGAGCTCATGAATCAGGTGGCCGAGTCGGATAATGAAGTTGCAAAGCTACAAGCAAAGTTGAAAATGGAAGAGACCAACTACCACAATCTGGAGCAGTCGTTTGAGGAGGTGTCGGATCAGTTCCGGGGGGTGCAGGAGGTGCTGAAAGAGAAAGAAGAAGAGCTGAGACACGTTAAGGAAATGCACTTGAGAATCGTGGAGAAGAAAGATCAAGATCTCAGTGAGGCTTTGGTTAAAATGGTTGCTTTAGATAGCAGTTTAGAGGAGACTAAAGTAAAGCTAAAGGCCAAGGAGGAGGCTTTAAAGAAATTAGCTAGTGTTGGCACAGGTCCCTGTGCTGACGAGGCAGAAGACCTTGGCCCCAGTCTTGAGGCTGACGAAAGTCATCCGTCCCAACTGGGGCAGGCTCTGCAAACTCAGGATGTCCTCCCAGCTCTGACTTATGCACTGAAGGAGGAGGAGGATGAGGTTCTTGAGACCAGCCAGAGGCAAGCGGAGGAATTTGGCTCCCCATCTAAAACTGTAGAGCTCCAGGACCAAGAGCTGGTTCAGAAAGCCTTAGCAAAGCCTGATGTAGGAATCATGGGGGCCAAGAGGCAAAGGATCCGTTTTTCGAGCATCCAGTGTCAAAAATACATCCATCCAGATGGATCAGAGAAAAACTGGACAAGCAGTACCTCTTCAGACACGAGCCAGGACAGATCTCTGTCTGAAGAAAGCATGTCCTCAGAGCCAGCTCTGGGTTACCCCTCATCGGGGACGAGCGATTCTGAGACTTACCTCTCCATCATCCATTCCCTGGAAACCAAACTGTACATTACAGAGGAAAAGCTCAAAGATGTGACGATGAAGCTCGAAAGCCAGCACGGCCACAACCAGGAGACGCTCATCGCCCTCCACCATCAGTGGGCCAGCACGGAGTCCCAGCTGCGGGAACAGCTTCAGACCAGCCTGTCCCAAGTCAATGCTTTGATCTCACAGCTGGAGAGCGAGAGGCAGGAAAAGTTCAAGCTCATAGAAAGTCACGTCAGCGAGCTGGGAGGTTTCCAGATGAAAAACGACCAGGCGCTGACTTGCTTAGAGAAGTGCAGGGAGCAGCTGAGATCCTTGCCCAAATCAGACAAGGAAAAAGAGGGTGATTTGTTCCTTGTTACTCTGTCCAGCATGGAAACAACTTTATCAAATGCAATCCAAGCCTTGAGCGGGGCGCCAGTCCCATCAGAGTATCAGCAGAGTGAAAGCCTCACCACGGAGAGCCCCGCTCCAGAAGGAGGGGATCTGGGAGAAGAGGAGCACATCTCCAAGGAGCAGCGAGCGGATGTGTTTGACGCCGGCCAGCTGAGGTGGCTTTCTGAGAGGGTGGCATTTGAGGCCTCTCTCATCAACCAAATAGCAGAGTCTTTGAAAAATGCAAGCTCTGAGATAGCCCAGCTTCTGAGGGAGATCCAGGGAACGGCTGAAGTGGTTTTGTTGGAGCCAGCAAGTGTTTCTCATACAGCCAACGATTTGGCCAGCGTCCTATCTAAAAAGGTGCTGCTGGAAGGGGAGTTCTGGAGCCAGGTGGAGGAGCTGAGAGCACACTTGAGCACTAGAGAAGGAGAAGCTGAGGGTAAAACAGAAACGAGTTCGGGCTTTTCCCCATGTTTTCTCAGTGCTGTAGCAGATGCTACATTGATCAAGGCAGAACTTGGGTTTGTTGCAGAGAAAATGAGAGAGTCTTTCCATCAGAGGTTAAAAACAATCGAAGAAGAGCTCCATAATACCAAAACAGCTCTCCAGCAGCACAAATGCATGTTGGAGGAGATCATCAAAGCTTACAGGACTCCCGAGTTTGAGACAGTTATGCACCAGATTTCTGAAGCACTTGAAATACAGAAAGATGCTTCGGAAAGAACCCAGGTCTCCTGGGATGGGAGCCGTCTCCAAATGGTGCCGTGCCAGGAATTAGCCAAGGTGGAGGAGACTGGCAGCACACCAGGCCGTAGTAGTGAAGCTCTTGTTTCCATTCAGGAAGATCTTGCCCAGCAACTAAAGGACAAATCCAGTGTTCTGAAGGAGATATCTGTTGCCTTACTCTCTCTGCCTCCCGAGGAGGCCATGAGAGACTGTCAGAAGCTCCTGAAGATATCCCAGGGTCTTTCCTACCACTCGTGCATGGGAGACCTGGAGCGGTATTCGTCTTTGTTAGTCCACGATGCCATTGTCCAGGCTCAGGTTTGTTACGCCGCTTGCAAAGTCCGGCTGGAGCACGAGAGGGAGATGAAGTCCTACAAGGAGTCCTTGCAGAGCATGGACGTGCTGTGCCAGGAGCGCGTGAAGACGGCGTCGCTCCTGCGGGACGAGTACGAGGAGCTGCTCAGGAAGCAGCAGGGCGAGTACAGCGAGGTGATCGCTGTGCTGGAGAGGGAGAACGCCGAGCTCAAGGCGAAGGTGTCCCAGCTGGACAGCCAGCGGAGGCTCTTGGAGGAGGAAGGGCACGAGCACAGCAAGAGCTTGAGCGAGCTGCAGGGGCGGTACGAGGAGGAGATCCGAAACGTGATCGAGCAGCTCAACAGGACAGAGGATGCCCTGAAGGCCGAGAGGACGGAGGGGCTCAGCCAGCTGGACGCCGTTGTCCGCGACAAGCAGAACATGGAGCGGTGTCACCTGGAGCAGATGCAAACGCTGGAGGAAAAGTTCCAGGCCAAGATCAAGGAGCTGCAGGTCATCCACGGCGAGGAGCTGCAGGCGCTGCAGGAGCACTACAGCCAGAACCTGCAGCGCCTGCAAGAGACCCTCGACGAGTACCAGAGGCAGCACCCAGAGGTGTCCCCCGCGGTGGCCCCGGGCTCTGGGGACACCTGGGTGGCTGGCGAGGCGGGTGGCACCGGGCAGGACCCCGGCAGTGACCCGGACTCCATGCACGGCCTGAGGGAACGCATCCAGGAGCTGGAGGCCCAGATGAACGTCATGAGGGACGAGCTGGAGAACAAACATCTGGAGGGGAACGCTTCCACTTTGAGGGAAAAATACCAGAAAGACTTTGAAAACCTAAAGGTCTTGATATGTTTAACGCTTTCTGCTTTCTGCTGCTGAGCGTGCGGGAGGGCGCGTGCAGTCCTGGGGTTCACTTGCCGAACCAAAGGGCATCCCCTAAAAGAGCCAGCGTGCCAAAACAAGCCCCAAAGTATTAGCCAGGCCTCTGTAAAGCACAGGATTTCCTTTTTCTCCATGCTGGGGTATTCTAAATGCATTGCTACTGGCTTGGGAGGGTGGATTTCTGGAGGTGGTCTTTGTGTGGAGAGGGAGAGAGAGTTTCAAAGTAGCTCGATAATATCACACTCTCCTTCAACACGAAGACCTCAGTGTTTCTCCTTGTACCCAACATGTACATTTTGTTTGTGACTTCCCTTTAAAAGCATTCCTCAGCTCTGTCTTTCCCAGTCTGATCAAATCTCCAGTCTGTCTCTGCTGCCTTCAAAAATGCAGGATGAAATGGAAACTTGATGCTCTCAAAATGTATGTTCCTGGGAAAGTAGCTGCAAACAGATGCCAAATTCTGTAGCAAAGCAGAGCTCCTCTGCAGGAGGCTGTGAGGACCATGCTGGTGTTGGACACGGTAATTCTGTACACAACAAAGAGTGCACAGTTACAGAACACCCAGGTGAGGTGCAGAGAAACCCACTGGCAACGAAATGCCACCGTTCAAATTGCCCCACCAGTCAGACTGGCTGTAAAACTGGTTTGAGATCATCCAGCATCTGAAAAAAAAAATTGATTTGGTGGTTTGCTTTTCCTAGGGGAGCATTCCCAGTTTGGAAGTGCGTTTAGGGTGGTAGAGGACTCTGGCAGCACCGAGGGAGGCTGCCAGGTTGAACAGGAAGCCAAAAGGGCAGTGATGCAGAGGCTGTGTTGGTGAGGCTTTCACAGACCAGTTGCTCTCAAGAATCAGCAAAAATGTGGGAGAGCTTGCTTCCAGCCACAAGATCCAGCACACATTTGAGCTGGGGGTGAAGTGTGGCTCAGCTCCAGCCAGAAGCCGGTTTTAGCCTGGGGAGAGCAGTAGTTTTGCTGAATCCCATTAGAATTAAGCAGTGGTGGTCAGAAAGCCAACCAGGCAATTGGAAACCTCCCCAGACTAGAGGCTTAGATCTGCTCCATTCTTCTCTGAAGAACCTGATGGAGAATGTAACATCAGTAGCATGAGAGTAACTCTTCGACCTGGAGACGAGAAAGCTCCAGGAAGACCTTGGAGCCCTTTCCAGTGCCTAGAGGGGCTCCAAGAGATGGAAGGGACTTCTGACAAAGGCATGGAGTGACAGCACAAGGGGGAATGGCCTTAAGATATAGGAGGGTAGATTTAGGTTTAATATTAGGAAGGAATTCTTCCCTGTGAGGGAGGTGAGGCCCTGGCACAGGTTGCCCCCAGAAGCTGTGGCTGCCCTTGGATCCCTGGAAGTGTCCAAGGCCAGGTTCAAGGCTTGGAGTAACCAGGGATAGTGGAAGGTGTCCCTGCCCATGGCAGGGGATTGGAACAGGATGGGCTTTAAGGTCCCTTCCAACCCAAACCATTCTGGGATTCTATCAGATACTGGTTTGTATATGTGGATTTATGGCAATGCATTTACAATACATTAAATAGTGAATCTACAGCCAGACCTATGGAGGAGTGTGCACCTTTTCCTTCCAAAATTAGAGGTGTTTCAGGAGTTGGACTTGATGATCCTTGTGGATCCCTTCCAACTCGGCATATTCTATGATTCTGGGTGTAATGAAGAATCCTGCAGGGCTGCTCTGTGCCACAGCCAAGTCCAGGCAGGTTCTGGCACTGAGTTAGGAGTTTTTAAAAAACAAACAAACAAAAAACCAAACAAGGCTGGGAAAGTGAAGAATGCCTCAGGATTAAAAATTAAATGGGAAGAAAAAAAACACCAAAGCTGAAAATTAGGAATGAGGATTAGGCGTAGGTAACAGTATTAGCCAAGAAAGTGATGCTGAGGGGTGTATGTTAGTGAGGGTCAGTGGTGTTGGACTGTCCTGAGCACTTTTGCCACTGAGGGAGTGAATTTGTCCCCCTAAAACTTCCCATGGGGTCTCAGAGGTCTCCAGGTGACAGTTCTCACTTTCCACGGAAAACACTGGCGTTAATCAGGGGGAGCTCCACTGAAATCAGGGAGGAAAGCCAGCCTGTGTCGTTAAGAGGAAAAGCCCTGTGCAGTGCTTGGCATCAGGTTTGTCTCAAGCTGCCTGATGGGGCTCAGCACCTTGTCCCCAGTGTGTGCCCCTTCTTCCCTCGTGGCTTGGGCCTGCCCGTGGCTTTGCTGGTCCTGTCCGTGTCCCGCGGCCGTGTGTCCGTCCGGGATCCCGATGTGCTTGGGCTGGCAGCTGAGCTGGGAACAAGCATTGGCATTTGTCTGCTGCAAAGGCAGGAGTGGGGGCTGTGCCAGGGGCAGAAGGACCAGGCAGGAATTCAGGACCTCACCCCTGGTGAATCCCAGCTCCCCAAATCGCTCCTCCTGTGTCCTGGCCTGAGTTCTTTCCTAGTAATTCAATTAGCAAGTAATTTTCCCTGCAGCATTTGTAGCAATACTCGGTTGGGAATTAAGGTCCTGTTGTTGTCACATCATCTTCCTTCCACCCAGAGGCTGAAAAAAACCAGGCATTGAAAAGAGCGGAAGGGGCACAGAAGGTTTCTTTGGTTGTTTTTTTGACACACATTTGCATTCCCCAGCTGGGTCTGCCCCTGTGCATCCCTTTCCCTGGAGCTGTCAGGGGTCGAGCGGCTGCAGGACAAGCCCTGACCTTTGCGAGGTCCATCCTGCTCCATGACTGGGGAAGCAGAAGATCCCTGCAGGACCTGGGGAGCTGAGCTGCCCGCTGCTGTGTGGCTCCTGGTGGGCTCCCCACCGCCGTGGCTCCGGCCCTGTGCTCCCGGGCCAACCCTTTCCCCTCCTCCCTTTGCAGGCAACATGTGAGAGGGGCTTTGCAGCCATGGAGGAGACGCACCAGAAGAAGATCGAGGACCTGCAGCGGCAGCACCAGCGGGAGCTGGAGAAGCTGCGGGAGGAGAAGGATCGCCTGCTGGCAGAGGAAACGGCTGCCACCATCTCAGGTACCACAGGGTGCCCCGTGGTGGGGCAGCTCCGTGGTGGTGGGGACACAGGGATGGTGTTGGCTGCATTGAGGAGCAGGGCAGGGGTGGGATGAGGGCTGGGTGGGGTGCACAGGGAGATGGGAACAGGCTTGTGGGAAAGATGTTTTGGGTGGAGGTTCCTCTCCTGGTCCTGCAGGTTTGGTGCCCAGGTTCTGGTCCTTCTCCGGGCTTGGTACCCCTGTCTTTGGCTGTTACACAGTCCGATCTGTTTTCCATTCCAGCTCAGAAAGGCGTTAGTCATTCCTGTGGTTAAATTATTGCCAATTCCACGCTGAATTCATTCTTCAGTGCCCCAGGGAATGTTAAAACACTGGAGTTCAGGGGCTCTGCATTAGGAGCCCCACAGTCCAGGAAACAGTGTGTGAAGTGGGCAATCATTCGGACTCAGTTAAAAAGCGGGATTTGCAGAAGCCCCTTTGCAGCTGGGGCACAGACTGAAGGGGCTGTGAAGCAGTGGGAGATTTGCAGGGATGACTTCGGTTTTGTGCCTTTGAAAAATGAACAAAAACTCCAAAAACCCACCCGTGGGTGGAAGGTGCTGGGTGCTGACACTGTGCTGCCCCTCACAGCCATCGAAGCCATGAAGAACGCGCACCGGGAGGAGCTGGAGCGGGAGCTGGAGAAGTCCCAGCGCTCCCAGATCAGCAGCGTCAACGCCGACATCGAGGCCCTCCGAAGGCAGTACCTGTAAGAGCATCACTGTCCTCTGTCTGTTGCCATCTTGCAGGGAGATCATGTGTGGGAGACCCTTCTCTCCCATTTGATTCTGGCAGTGAGTTCAGGGTTATTCCAGGGGTCTCTTCCCTTGGTCCTGACTCAGCTGTATCCATCAGAGCCTCTTGGTTGCCCATAATCTTTCAGGTTCCAGGTCAATGTCCCCACATTACCCAAAATAGCTGCTTTATGGTCCCCAGAAGTAGCAGATGTGCAGCCAGTGCTGCTTTTCATGCAGCTGCAGTGATGGGGTTGTTCAGAAGGTGAGGAGGAAGCTCTGAGCTTTCCACGGCAAGGCTGTCCTCCCATGGGAACTGAGCAGAGCTGCCTGTCAGCTTTATCAACCTTGATACATCTATAAGGATGGGGAGGTGTGCAAATGCACCTGGTCCTGAGTGCCCAGAACAAACTTAGAATCCTGAAATGGTTTGAGTTGGGAGGGACCTTAAAACTCATCTCATTCCAGCCCCCTGCTATGGGCAGGGACACCTTCCACTATCCCAGGTTACCCTCGGCCCCATCCAATCTAGCTTTGGACATTTCTAGGGATGGGGCAGCCACAGCTTCTCTGGGCACCCTGTGCCAGGGCCTCATCACCCTCACAGGGAAGAATTTCTCAAAGGTAGATTTTGATAGATCTCAGCTCAGTTTTTGGAAACCTGAGAAAGTTCTGCCACTTAACCTCTGAGAGAACAACCTCCTGTCCCCTTTGGTGCCCAAGCATGGCTCTGGCAGGAGAGGGAAGAGTTGACTTGCTCTGGGCTTGAGTTATTTCCCAAAGGGAATATGCAGTCCTCATCTTCGGTGCTCAGCTCCCTGTTGGGTTGTCCTGGGATGCTGAAGGAAGAATGGGCATGGGGGTGTGGGTGTGCATGGAGAGGGCACTACCCCCGTGTGTGTTCCAGGGAGGAGCTGCAGTCGGTGCAGCGGGAGCTGGAGGTGCTTTCGGAGCAGTATTCCCAGAAGTGTTTGGAGAATGCCCACCTGGCGCAGGCGCTGGAGGCTGAGAGGCAGGCCCTCCGCCAGTGCCAGCGGGAGAACCAGGAGCTCAACGCCCACAACCAGGTGAGGGTCCCTGCCCGGCTGACAGGGGCTCTGTGCTGGGCCGTGGCCGTGCTCCCCCTCCCCACAACGGCTCTCCTCCTCTTCCCAGGAGCTGAATAACCGCCTGGCTGCGGAGATCACGCGATTGCGGACCCTGCTGACCGGGGAGGGCGGGGGAGAGGCTGCTGGGTCGCCTCTCACGCAGGGCAAGGATGCCTACGAGCTGGAGGTGAGTTCTGCAGAGGGCACGTGGGTGGGGACAAGTGCTGTGTACCCCGGGAGCTTGTCACAGCCCAGGAATGTGGCACAGCCTGGGAGCGTGGCACAGCCCAGGAATGTGTCACAGCCCGGGAGCATGGCACAGCCCAGGAGCATGGCACAGCCCAGGAGTGTGTCACAGCCCAGGAATGTGTCACAGCCCAGGAATGTGTCACAGCCCAGGAGCGTGGCACAGCCCGGGAGTGTGTCACAGCCCGGGAGTGTGTCACAGCCCAGGAATGTGGCACAGCCTGGGAGCATGGCACAGCCTGAGAGCATGGCACAGCCCAGGAGTGTGGCACAGCCCAGGAGCGTGGCACAGCCCAGGAGCGTGGCACAGCCCGGGCGCGC
>VZTG01001246.1:0-11864 GCA_013397845.1 Melanocharis versteri | reverse complement strand
CAGGGCCTCACCACCCTCGGAGCCAGGAATTCTTTCCCAATATCCCATCTAACCCTGCCCTCGGGCAGTGGGAAGCCATTCCCTGTGTCCTGTCACTCCAGTCCCTTGTCCCAAGCCCCTCTCCAGCTCTCTTGGTGCCCCTTTAGGCACTGGAAGCGGCCCTGAGGTCTCCCTAGAGTCTTCTCTTTTTCAGGTGAAGACCCCCAGCTCTCCCACCTGGCTCCAGAGCAGAGGGGCTTCACCCTTGGAGAATCTTTGTGGCCTCGCTCCAGCAGTTCCACATCCCTGTGATGTTGTGAGCCCCAGAGCTGGAGGCAGTTCTGCAGGTGGAGTCTCATGAGGGGAGAATAGAGGGGGACCATCACCTGCTAGACCCTGCCTGGCTGAGGGGACAGGGGTGGCAGAACTGGTACGAAAAGGCTTTGTCTGTAACTGCAGCACTGGGTCCATCACCCGGCAGCTGCAGCACTCACCTCGCTCCCAGCTACACGCTGCTCAGCCAGGCAGAAATCACACTGGAATAAAGAATTATCCTGCCTCAATCAGTTTGTCTCTAAGGCGTATCGTTTGGAGGGAAGGAGGGTGGTGATAGATGTCTGCAGACATGTGTTTTTTTGTTAATTAAGTTGTGCACATTCCAGCTCTTGCTGACGGCAAAGGGAGCACCCGCGGCCTCACCTGCGAGCTGCAGGAACCTGCCCAGGCAATCATTTGGTAATCCCACGTACAGATGTGTTCTGGCAGGCAAGCACAGCAGGGGTGTAGGTTCACTGACTTGGCAGCTCTCCCCCTTCTTTCCTGTGGGCATTTTGTAAGTGTTAAGTTAGTGGTTTCCTTGCCCTGGCTCCAAACTGAGTCGGGTTGTCCATGACAGCCTTGTTTCAGGTCAGGATGGAGAGGGATCAACATCGTGCACGACTCACCAAGAGCAAGGGAGAAGCAGCAGCCTCGGGCTCGACCTTGTGACCAACCTTTTGCTGTTTTGGAAGGATCCACTAGGTTAGGTTTTGATGTTGGATTGCTTGGGAGAGCTGGTTTTTTTAAAGACAAAACCAGTTCAGCAATCAAGAAGGTCTCAATGCCAAATGATGTCTCACCTGCTCCGTTACGCAGCTCTGGACTGGACCAGAACAGTTTTAAAATAAAGATTACTAGGTCAGTCTACAAGAAACTAATACAAAGATAAAAGACCTGTATTAAATTCTGTACATTAGATCTAGGCTAAGGATGCAGGAATTTTGTGGATCAATTGCTGCTTCCCCCACCACCACACACACACACTGAAAATAAACACAAAACCAGGCTTTGTTCATTTTACAAAAATAGCTCTTATGAGATTTAATGCCTGTCTCCATTTTACAGATGTTCCAGACAAAAATCAACCTGTGTTTTTTATATATAAGAACAGAACTTGTGACAAGCTGGAACATCCTCTCTGAGCTTCAGTGAGTGTAGAAGGTCACCTGGGTAAAACCTGCCTTTAGCTTGTTCAAAATATCTGTGGTAACGTCAAGTGTTCCCAATAATGATCCAGAAAAATAACAACAAAAAAAAAGACATAAACCCCAGACTTCACAAGAGAAACAGTGATTCCTTACAGTACAGATAAGGAATATCTGGTTAGGTAATTAAAAAATGCACCAATGTTTTCATGAACTATTAAGCAAAAATGGCTACTATAGAGTTATATAAGGGAGCACCTACAGGTTGAATCTCTTCTGCTTAACTTAATTAGGAAGCTAAAAAAGACAGAAGAGAACCTTATCCTGGCGAGGTTATCTTCATTACCTGGAAGTTCTGCAACCACAGGCAAAACAAGGCGAGTATTTTCCCCTCTGAGAGGCAAGCAGGCTGCATTTTGAGACTTCTTATTTTACAATTCGGCCTCCCAGACAAGATTTCCAAAGCAAATGCTAAAACCGTCTCAAGTTAAGATATAAATAAATAAAGAGGAGTGACAGGACTCCCGTGGGATATCCTGACTTATGCTACAGCAGAAAATAGTCTCTTAAATCTGAGCACGAAGTGGTCTGAAATAATTTACATGTGATCCATACCCTGTGACGTGCCTCTTATTTTTGGTTCTTGTTCTCTCAGGCATTTAGGAGATTTATGTGGGATTTCAGTGAGATTAACCATATGCACTCCCAGGAGTTCTGGATGTTGTCACAGGCCTGCCAAGGAATCTAAAGGTGAAGCCTGCTGCCACACCATGATGCTTAATGAGGACAGGATGGGATTTTAATTCATTTAGCTGATTCTTTGAGCGTTGCTGTGTTTTAGTCTCGAGTGTGCACGTCTAGATTGAGAGCTGAGTTCCAGGAGAGACAGCAGCACTGTGGATTAGCACTTATTAGTCCAGTCTCACAGCAAGTAGAAAAGACACAAGTCACTCTTCAAGTTGGTTTGAGGACCAGGAGAATAGTGATGAAGCCTCACTATCCACCTAAAGCACGTGCTGCAGGCTCAGCAGAGGTAACCAGGGTTCCCTGCCCTTCTCTGAAGGCAGCAGGGGAGGTTGGGCACCCTTTAATTCCGGGACTCTGAGGACGTTGGGCTGCGAACGGTCGACATCAGGTGGGACTTGTACGTCTTGCTCAGGCCGGTCATCCAGAACTTGAGAAGCTTGACATTGTCCTCCTCGGCAGCTCCCAGAATGCTCAGCAGCTTTTGGGTATCCTCCTTGGGTCTGCTGTCCACTTTAGTGAATTTAAAGAGGACTTTCACTTTACTGCAGGAACAAGAGATTCCTGTCATTATCAAATGGACTCACATGCGTCAAGCAGGGAACAAGGAGGAACTGGAATTTCTCTTGGCACCTACTGCAGCTAAATGTTAATAAAAGCTTCAACCAGTGTTTTATAGAAACTGTTCTCGTGCTCTGATGAAGGAGGGGGATTAGTTAGGGAGATGACTCATTTTCAGTACTAACGGGCACATTTCTAGTTTGTTATTTTCATTCTAGCGGAAAGTAGAACAATTAATTGTGACAACCAGGAGACACATCCAGTGCCCATCTGGCTTCAGGTAAATTCACAAAGTCGTGATGTTCCATGAATTATTTCACATGACTGACTGGTCTTCCTTCACAGCTACCTGCACCTCTGAAATGCAGTGCCTGAAGGCAGAACCCGGGCATGTGTTTGGGTGTTACCTGTGCTGGGGTACGGCCACAGCGACAGGCAGAGAGGGATTTGCATATCTAATCCTCCTAACCAAGGTGAGGCAGACAGGTGTTGTCATGCAGGTAACCTGCAGATGTGTGAACTGAAGCACAAAGGTTAAGAACGGCTGAAAGCCAAAAAGACAGTTAGGACTAGAGTAGAAAATTCTTAACTCCTGACTTAATTTGTTCCTGTAAATCCAACTACTGCTGAACTGCAGCAGAAGTCACCTGACTGAAGCGTGTCCTGCACTCGGCTGTGACTGTTCCAGGAGCAGTGCCAAAGCTGCTCCTCTAAAGCAATGTAGCTGTACTTACTTCATCCACTCCTCCTTCAGGCAAACAAGGCACTGATCCACAACATCCACAGAGAGGTTCTGGTTGGTCAGGGCAGCTTCGATCTTGTTCAAGATTGTTGGGCCAACTGCAGGGGCAGAAAAAGGGGGAAAGGGTGAGAAAGGGGACACACAAGCTAAAGGTTACTGCTTACACCTTTACTACTATTAATTGTTAAATATATCCCCCAGTGGCCTGCTGGGATTTCACTTCCATGGAAGAGGAGCTAAAGATCATCCCATCAGAAAAACATCTGATCCAAGAAGCAACATGGAATTTAGTGAAGGACCCTGGGACATCCAAACAGGTTCAGAGGCCTTAGTTTTTTCCTTCAGACCCACTTTTAAACTGCTGCTTAGGTTTTGTTGTGCCCTTATCAAAAGATCATTAAAACCACAAGGTTATCAAAAAACCTTAATGCTTTGTACAATATACAAACATACATGTAAAAATATAAACCCTTAACTCACACTTGATTTAATGTTCCTCTTGTTAAGGGCAGTTCCAGGATACTTAGTGAAAAAATAAACCAGCAACCAACCCGAGGCATTCCTGGACGACTTTTTGGGAGTCCCTAGGAGACTTTTTTTCCAGCAGTCCATGGCCTAGTAAGTTTGATGCTGTGGTGGAGAAAAGACCTTCCAGTAACTATTTTTGTCCAGAAGTTTCTGGACATGCCACTGATTGGATGGAAAATAAACTGGTGTGTTTATACACGTGGGATCTGCAACAGGAAGAGCACTATGGAGAGAGCAAGTCTTTGCATCTCTATCTTCAGGGACAGAGAGGAAGGATGAGCCATCTTCTATGTCTTTTGAGACACTCAGTGAGGCCAATTCATCTAAATTAAGACTCCCCAGAAAAGACAAGACTGATAGACTTGACTCAAATCACCTCTAGGTGCAAGTGTTCAACTGCTGGAAGGAAGTAGGTAAAATTAAATAAAAAAGTCTGGGTATTTCTTTATCAGTCATATTTGGCGACCAAGTGGAACATGGAAAATTAGTGATGTCATGGTCCTTACAAGTTAATCTTACTCAAAATAAACACACAAGTATTCCAGAATTGAAAGTATTCACTGTGGGTTACAGAATTGCCCTGGAATTATTCCTACACCTGTGTTACAGAATCCATTCCTCATTTATGAAAATTAATAGGCAAAATGCTGATCTGGTAGAGCAAATCCTTTAAAATGTAACAATCTGTAATGAACCTCACCTCAAACACCTAAACCCCAGCTGAATACTGACCCAGCTTCTACTCAAACCTCCTGAAGGGCCAGTACATGAAAACCAGTTAAAGATCAAGATGCTCTTTTAATCTCAGTGACAGAGGTTCTTTCTGCTTTCAAATCACCCACCTCGATCTGCTGCAACGGGGCTCCCACTGGTGACAACAAACTCGTACTTGTTGAGGGACTGCTCATCATCAAACAGGGTTGGGTAGAGGCTGGAGCGGGTGGCAGCACGGACTTCCACGAGGACTGCAAACTCTGGAGCAACAAGAGCCCAAAAGAGCATGAGCTGTGCTAGCCCAGATTCCAAAACACAGCTACAGGCCCTGCTATGGTCAGTGCCTAGAGAAGGTGTCACATCTTTCAGTCACTGACCAGGCAAAGACACGGGGAAAACAAAATGAAGTGGTTCGGGCTTTAGTTCATGCAGCAAATACTTATTTAAAAAACAAAAATCTGATGTCCTTTAACATGAGCTGACAGGGAGGGGAGAGGGTTCTGCAACAGGCCCTTACCAGATGACAGGATGTGGTGTGGGATTTGGACGTGTGGGCTCAGGCCCAGGAAGTTGCAGCGATAGGCCTCCTCGTACTGGTCACTGTAGGGGATGATCCGCACACACCCGATGGGCAGCATCGTCTGCACGGGGAAGAAACCAGTCCAGAAAAACTCTGGAATTCAATGAGCAAGTACAATTCTCTCCCTGACTTCCAGGGCTAACCGAGACCTGCAGGACTGCTTAGGCAGATGCTCCTGATCTGGAGGATCAAAGTAACCTACTCAGCTTGAGAGCCCCTGCAGTCGCTGAGGACAAGCAAGACATCCAAGGGGTTTTTGTTTTGTGCGTGTTTTTTGAGCCTTTTTAATTGTTGTTTTTCTCAAAAACCACATAATTTGGAACACACTCTTCACAAGATTACATGTCAGGGGCAGATCATTATAAAGGCTGGAGTAGTTGAGAAATACATGTGAAAATATGCAGCCAAGAAACAAAGGAAAAGGTTTCTACCCGTAGCACGTCAAAGGCAGACTGGACAAGATCCATATCCCGAGCTTTCCAGATGACCTGGTTCCCCATCAGAACGTGCCAAGCCAGCATTCGGAATGCTGATGCCCCAAGAACCTGGAAAAAAAAACCCCAAACCATTCTGCATTGGTTATGAAAATGAGTGAAATGCCCAGTTTGCCCTGTTACGAACATGAGTGACAGGCAGGAAAATGGCTAGAACTAAACAGCAGGAATGAACATGCAAATTCAGCACATGAACCTTGGGCACATGAACCTTCCCCCTCAGCCAGGTCACCGGGAGCACTGGAGAAAAGCAAGATCTGTACAGAACAATTTATTCTGTTTGTAAATTATCTTTCCCCTCTGAAACACTTTTTTTTAAAGCAAGTATTACTTGGCTTTGAAGATGCTGCACAACCTCTGTATTAAATTACTGTCAGTGCTCTTGGGAAGAAGAGAAGTGCAGAATTTGAGAGAAATCATCTGACCCCACCCCACATGACTGATGATCACCAGAGGCCCACGTGAGGAAGGGAGCGTGCCCGGAGCTGCAGAGTTCGCATCATGCTCCTGGCTGGGCAGCCACTGTACTGAACACAGCACCAGGGAATGTGCAGACTGCAGGAAATAAATGCATCTTTAAAAAAACACATTATCAGGAGAAAAGAGCTGGTGAACTCAGCAGCCTTTCTTACCTGTCTCATGTGCCTGAGAGAGCGGAAGACAGACAACCTTCTGTGAGCTACGTTCCAGCTGTTGCAATCTGGCATCAGAGATGTTTCAGGGGAGCTTTTGGACAGCTCCTGCCCTTCCACAACATCTGGCTGGGAAGAAGGCTTCTCTTCTTCCTCAGAACCGTCCCAGCCTTCCGACTCTTCTTTCAGATCTAGCAGCAAAAAAAAAAAAAAAAAAAAAAAAAAAAAAAAAAAAAGGCAGAGTGGTCATAAAAACTGCTGCTGTCTAGGAATGGAAACTGGAAAGTGCCCACATGCTGCAGCCATGTGATTTTGGGTGTATGTGGGAAGAGAGAGCTCAGAACACAGTAACTGAAAGTACTGGCAGCAGCACAGATACACCTAAGTGTTAATTCAGATAAAAAATAACTACTGAAGGGTCAAGAAGGAATTTTCATCTTCCACAGAACAGAAAGTCACATTTTTTCATTAGCTATGTTCTCTATTCTTGCTTTAAAGGTTATGGCCAAAGCTTTGTAGATGTTCATCTAAATGGTTAATAAAATAATTCAGTACAGAAAAAACCCTATGATCCTTTACTTTTAGAGAGTTTGTAGAAAAAGAAGCAGTAATTCCATACGTTGTGACTGCACATCCTCCTGGCTGCAGAGATTCACTGGGAGGGCGAGCCCAGACAGACAGAACAATAACCTTGATGATGCAACATTCCTACTCAAGTGACAAACACCACGTGCAGAGAGCCTTTGAGGTGCCTGGATTTCACACTCCTGTCAGAGCCATCTCCAGATGGGAGAGTGGATCAGCTGCTGCTGAGACTACCCTGAAGGTAAAGCTGATAAGCAATAGCTATACTTGAGATGCTGATCAAAGGACTCAGTATTTCATCATCTAAAGCATTCTCAGAGGGTCTTTGCAGCTCTGGAAGCTTCTATCTCACCTGCAAGTTTTTCCATCTGAACGAGGGTGTCTTCTGTGGGTGCTCCCTCCAGAAGCTTCTCTGTAAGCCGGCTTCCACAAGCCTTCAGCAGCCTGGAGACATTGAAAGGAAGAGAAGCAGAGTCAAGCAGCTTGCCAGGTGCAAAAACCCAGTAAGACACTTGGTGTCATGACATCAACAAAAAATCCAACCACTAACCACTCTGTGCTACCTTCCAGCACAGCCCTGTGCTTTCCTCAGTGTGGGACTATCAGCCCATCTTACAATCCTGGCACTCTGCAATTTCTTTGTGCAGCATGTTTATCCCCCATCCAAATCACATGGCAGTGTTGCAACCCTCCCTGTGGCATCTTTCCAGGGAAGTTTAATGAGCCAGTCAGGCACTGGAGCAACTGGACTCTCTCAGAGCCCAATGGCTGCACCTCCCATGCTGCTGATCCCAGCACAGGGGCACTCCCAGGTGAACCACCATGTGTGAATTCGAGGTGCAAAACACTGGGGGTAGGAGCATCTTTTATTCCTTTCTTCCACACTGCAAAACCTTTGCATCTGCACAGCCATGGCTTCTATCAGCTGCCACGTTAGTTTTACTTCACAGCAAAAAGACATTTCTTTGTCCTAAAGGCATCAGTGCTGGCTCCTTCCAATTCAGACGCTACTTAGCAAAGTCTAAATATTACCTCAAAAAAAAAACAAACCCCAAATCACATTCCCACTCTTTCAGGATATGGCAATACCCTCCTGAGGAAGGAGCTGTACAAGGTGAGAACAGCAGTGGCATTACCAAGCAAAGGAGGTGTGCAGGCAGGCCCAGAGGTTCTCGTCGTTGGTCAGGGATGTCAGGGAGCGGGCGGCGTTCCCGTTGCGCTGGTGCAGGAACGGGGTGAAGGCCGTGTTCATGCGCTGGGCACGCTGGGGGCACCCGAACTGCTCTGCTTCAAACACCTGCACACACAGCAAGGGCAGGGTCACACACTGAAAGAGGTTCAGTGTTTGCACAGAGCTCAGCCAAAAAAATCCCAACAAAAATACCAGGTGAAAAGGGTGCGCCACACACGCCCATCCAATCATGGGAAAACAGAGAGAATGGACGTCTATTCTTAGATGGGCTAAAATTATCACTGAGTAACAACGTGCTCCAAAATCACTGTCCTTCCCAGACCTACTTACTCACATTTGTAACAGAGCTGTTGTCTACCAGGCCTGTGAAAAGCACTGAGCGTTTCAAATGACAAAAACACCCTGTTCCTTCCCTCCAACATGCCCTGACACAGAATACTGGAATGGTCTGGGTTGGAAAGGACCTTAAAGATCAACTTGTTCCCCCCCTGCCATGGGCAGGGACACCTTCCATGAGGCCAGGTTGCTCCAAGCCTTGTCCAGCCTGGCCGTGAACACTTCCAGGGATGGGAATACACACCATCCTCCTTGTATCAATACAATGACCACCCTGGCGTGAGCTGGATCAGCTTTTTGACTCAGCTCAATCAGGGATCCTGATGCTGTACTGACACTGAGTCACAGGGACTCTGAGCACTGACCCACCTTCAGCGCTTTGCCCTGGAGCTCATCGATGATGCCTCTGATTTTTCCCAACAGGAAAGGCCAGGAGTTGATGAGGTAAATCCGGTCCATCATGATGGTGATGATGCTGTACCAGCGCTGGAAACCTCGGGCCAGGCTGTCTTTGATAAAGAACGTGTGGCTGAACACAAATCCATGCTGTTCATCTCCGAAAAAAATAGGGCCTTCACGTCCTGGGCAGACCTGAAGGGAAGGGACACACACCAAAGTCATTAAACACAGCACAGAGTAACCAACTAAACAACTTCCTGCACTTTAACACACACTTGGTGAATAAATGAAGCCCTTTTTACACTACTATCCATAAGGTGTGGTCCAACAGCCCTCCAGAGGTATCCTACAAACACTCCAAATCCTTCAATTTAACTGCATTTTAATAATTCAGCTCCATTCAACCACAATACTTAAAATCCAGAAGGAATTTTGCTGATCCTGACACAGAAATGCTCATTAATCTGTAAGGTTTTTCCTTCATGTCTGTTAGAGGATGAATATTAATCACCTACAAAGGGCACTCAACAACAGATTCAGAGGTTTTTACAAAAAACAGGTTACCTTACAAAGAAAAATAATAAGCACACGGAACAAAACCAAGAAGGGGATATTTTTAGCCTCACAAGGTGAGAGGAAGGAACCCTTGAGGTCATCAAAGATCCAGCTTAAAAAATACCACTAATTCTGGAATAAACAGACTTCCGTGCCTGTCCTTCCACCTCGCTGCCTCTGTGTTTCAGTCTGCACAGAGCAGTCAGGACCAGCAAAGGAATATCCTGGATTTGGAGTGACACAGGAGCCACAAATAGCATTTCCCTGTCCTCCCAGGCAGGTACCTCACAGCTGAGGCTGCGGACGCAGGCCTGGCGCACGATGCTGAACAGCTGGGGGTGGTTTGGGTGCTGGTGGCTGACGTACTTGATGGAGGTTTCTTTGTCGTGGCTGACGTACCCCGGGTGTCCTCCTGCAAGAGAGCGGCAGCCCTGAAGGCAGAAAAGCAAATCCAGCCATAAATGAGCGTGCAGTTACCTCAGGTTTCCAAAGAGCTCTGAATGTCCCCTCCAAAACACCGTGAAATGTTATTGACACACACAGACAGGAACACAAAGACGCAGAAGACAAGGAGGGTGAGTCAGGGTCAGGATTTGAACTCAGCTCCTCACACAAAACCCTGATATACTTCTTCTTCTCTTATGCTCATTTTCCACTATGTAATTTCATTGTGATCCTGGTGCTGGCTCTACAGCCGGTAAAGTTCAGTTCCAGCAGCTGTGGAACCCACTGGCCAAACAAAACTGGCCACAACTGAAGGGAAAGTAAATAATGAATATCTCAGAGCAAGTACTGATAGAAGACAAGTATGAGATTCACAGAACCATGGAATGGTTTGGGTTGGAAGGGACCTTGAAGATCACCTCGTTCCACCCCCTGCCAGGGGCAGGGACACCTTCCACTATGCCAGGTTGCTCCAAGCCCCGTCCAACCTGGCCTGGGACACTTCCAGGGATGGGGCCGCTCTGGGCAGCCTGTGCCAGGACCTCACCATCCTGACAAGGAACAATTTCTTTAGTATATCTAACCTAAATTTCCCCTCTTTCAGTTTCAACACACTCCTTCTCCTATTACTGCAGTTTCTGATGAAGAGTCCCTCTCTGGATTCCCTGCAGGCCCCTTCAGACACTGGAAGGCTGCTGTGAGGTCTCCACACAAACTTCTGTTGTCCAGGCTGACCAGCCCTGAACAACTGACAATATATATTTTTCCTCTAATTTAACTGCTTTTTCATTTTTTTGTTTCATAACCAATACTACTCTTAAAATTATTATTAATAAATGATCTGACCTAATCTAACAAAGTAAATGCTCTTTGAGGATGAGCATTTCTCAGCCACAAGAGAATCATAGATCACAGAGCTTAAAGAGAGCTCAAGGTCCTGTCAAGGTGTATGTATTCAACAACAGCTCCTTCATCCCCTCATCACGGATCATTAGGATTAAAGTTAGAGCTAGCTTGCAGTTTATGAGGACTTGGAGATCTCCTGGCACTGACACATACAAAACAAGCGCTGTTCACATTTATATTTCTCTCTAAACAATTCAGTTTGCATCAGAGAATCCCAGAGCCCTTTAGCCAAGCCAAGGACATCGATGCACACACACAGATCTTCACACTTGCCTCACACATGTCTGATTTCTTTGGCCCTGGGCTGCTGGAGTCGGCGCTGGCCCCTTCAGCCGGGCTGTGCGAGCGGATCCGGCTGCTCATCTGAATCCCACCTTCCTCCTCTTCCGCCTGCTCATTCTGCCCGGAGATGTCCCCGCTGCCGGCGCCCTGCGGGAGCGGCGAGTGCAGGACCTCGGTGCAGAACAGGGTGCGAGGGCCGTGCAGCTCACAGAAATGGCACAGGGCAACGATAGCGTTCATAGTGAGGGCTCAGCAACCCGCCAGGCCTCCTGCAGCCAGGGACAGAGCACACGGTCAGCACACGGGATATCAGGATATCATGGTATCTCTCAGGCCCCACTGGTGCCAGCCCTGTTCTGCATCCCTCCAGGAACAGCTGGCCTTAAGCTCAGCCTGAGCCTGAGCCCTCCGAGACCATCGAGTCCAACTTGTGACTGATCCCCACCTCATCACCCAGACCAGAGCACTGAGTGCCATGTCCAGTCCTCCCTTAAACACCTCCAGGGATGGTGACTCCACCACCTCCTTGGGCATTCCACCGATCCAGGACCAACCTCCTGTGCGCTGATGGGATGGGCTCGAGCAACCCAACCTGCCGTGCCCAGATCCTGGACGCCGAGCCAGGACACCTCAATCCCCACGGGGGTGAATGGGGCTGGACCAACCCCTCATGCCCAGACACCTCCAGTCTTACACGGGCAGGTTCAGGGAATCCCAGAATGGTGTGG
>VZTG01001243.1:269772-295544 GCA_013397845.1 Melanocharis versteri | reverse complement strand
CTTTTCAAACCAAGACAATTGTTTTTTTTAAAATGAAGGACACAAAGCTGAGCTATCTCTGGCTGCAACTGGAAGAGATGTTTAATATGACACATTTTATTTCCTCATATGTAATCTTCTAGAGTCACCTATTCAAGAGGAAGGAATGCATTCTTTCCAATTTTCCCCTCACGTCTGGTGAAAATGTGAGAGATCAGATAGCAGGGAATTTAAAAGGAAAACCTGATCTAATCCCTTGGTTGGGCAGTATGGTATTTTTTCCCTAATCCCTGGATTGCTCAATACACTCTTTCCCCCTTACCACCACCTCCTTAGTGCAGAAAGGAAAGCATTGAAATGTGATTCTGCCATCAGCAGATGATAGGTTGAGGCTTTTTCCTCCCCATACAACAGCTGCTTACAGTTCCAAATTCCCTTCTTTCTGAAGAAAGGCTTTGAGTTTGGTGTTTATATTAGTACCTGGTCCAGTAAGTCACAGCTGCTGAGCCCGAGCGTGGGGGCTCCTCTCCTTTCACAGCTCATGCTATTCTTCTGTGGGAAGAGAATATAAGATGACTAATTTGGGGAGAGAGATGGAAGGAAGAAGGGAGCTGACCCATGGCTTTGAAAGTGCTGGGTTCATTCCTCCTCATTTCCTCGTTGGTAGGGGCTGTTTTCTGCTCAGGGAGAGGTGCAGTGCAGACAGAGGCAGGGAGAGCTTCCATCACAGGCTGATTATACCCCTCTTCTGACTTAGCAGAAAAAGAAGGTAATTCATTTTCTTTTCAGTCTTTGGCCTTTGTCCTCAAATTACTCAAGTCTTTCGCTTCACGAAAATTGGAGATCATCCCATTTTACATGTGGAGTGCCAAGATAGCAAATGGCCTTGCCATTCTGCCACCAGTGATGTTATTTTACTATCCTTTGCAGCTGTGCATTTTATCAGTCATAAAGCTGAGCCCGACTGCCTCCTGAAGGATATGGATGTGGGCCTGCTCCATGTATCTGCTTCTCCCATCTGCTAGTGCTGGGAGCTGCAGGTGATTAAAAAAAAGTTTTGATCATTTCAGCACAGTCAGGGTTTTGGGCCCTTCAGCTGACCAATAATAGGCTTTTCCAGTGGGTCACCAGCAATTTTAAGATGAGACAAGGAGAGGAAGGAAAGGTGGAAAGTCGTGCCTAGAGTGCACTAGGTAATAATTTATAACAACAATTTTTCCAAGCTAGAAAGAAGCCAATAAGGATGTGAAATACAGAGAGAAAGAAAGCAAGAGGAAATGAGTTGGGATAGCAAAATCCCCATTCAACTTCACCCAATTCGATCCAATGGCTGAAAAAGAGAAAGACGTGGATTCCTCTCCTGCAGGAGACAGAGCTTGCTGTCTCAAGAGGCTGTCCCCTGGCAGGTCAGCTCTCCTGCCCGCTCCCACCTGCATCACGAGGATCATGTCCAGGAAACATGGGGTTCTCCTGACCTTTGCTGTGTCCGAGCTATGCCTGCACAGCAGCCCCTGTTTCCTGCGCGGTAGCCTCTTTCCCAGCCCCCCCTACCCAAACACACAGCGGGAGCTTTTTGTTTCTGATTCAGTCGCTTTGCAAACAGTGTCACAATTTGTCAGGTGCTGAGCATGATATTTGCTTTGATGGAAATGTCGGCCCTATTGTGAATCAATCCTAACAGCTTCTCGCAGCGAGGTTGTAAGACAATGAGACAAATTTACTACACAGGCAGACAAAGCAGCTTCTATTATGTGTGGAACCACAAATAATAGGAGGATAAATGAAAATCAGTGAGAATATCTTCATGATGGGTGGTTGCAGGCACAACAGTGTGTGTCAGCTGGCTTGAGTGACGGAGGTGTCGGGACAGGCAGGTGAGCCTGGGGGGTTTGTGCCTGATGTGGCTGAGCTGGGGGTGTGTGCTGAAACACCAGGCAGATTTCAAAACCATTCTGTGAAGAGTCTGCTCAAACAGGGAGGCAGTGGGAAAATACGTTTGCTTTTTAAAATGGTGACCTTTTGCTCCTTCTAAGAAAATTGGGCATGAGGTAATACTTTTAAAGGTACCACAATATATGCATTTGCTTGTAATTCCAGTCTTCTGTAGTGGAGAAGGGTAGCCTAAAAGTTCCCAGTGGAATATTCCCATTTAAAAAACATTTTTTACACAATTTTTTCCAACTGAAATCTTCTGGGGAAGATGTTGATTTGTTTAAAAAAACAACATGACCAATATATTTATATATTCATCTCATAAGTAAAATATAGAATTGTTGATATTATGATTCCTTTTCTTCATGCTGAGTTATTTTTTTCACTCTGATTCAGAAGAGAAAAGTGATTTTGTTTGAATTTGAAATATGAGAATTTTCCAACGAATGGGAGTGCTGCATTCTGGCAAGACAAAGTTGTTATTTGGTAGCGTTTGTGAAACTATCTTGGTCATGATTCATTTTTTTATGATAGAAATGTGTTGTAATAACCACATCTAGTGCTGCTCAGCCCTATGACACTCAGCCTCTTCTGAGCTACTGGGGACTGAAGGAACATGGAAGATAAATTGTCCTCTGACTGCTCACAGGAGCTTCTTGGTGTCACGATTAAAACACATTATCAGAGCAATATTGGGTAGTGGATGGCCATCCAAATTTTTCCAGCTGAAGAGGGAGGTCATTCTCCAGGGACATCTGAAAGCTGAATGTACATCATTAATGCTTAATGGTTTGTTTTTTCCTTCTCTTTCGGAGAATGTTCTGTATTTGGGAGTCTTTCTCTGCAGCTACTGGCGGAAGTAACTGGTTAGTAGAAAGCCAAGTAGTCACTTACTGGCAACACCTCTTGTCTTACAGAGAGAATGAAAGTGATGTCTGATGTTAGAACTGAAAAGGCTTCTGCCTTGAGGAGGTGTTGTCCTGCTCTTTTGCCATTTCTGCCGCTCCTTTCTGAGCATGGAGCAGCTGCATCAGCATTTGCCCTCCCTCAGGGAGGGGGCACCAGGGTGGTACATCTTGGCAGGATGATGGTCTTGCCCACCACGCTCTGGTTGCTGAGCACCACAATGTGCTTGGCTCAACAGGACGAGAATTTTGGACAAGTCAAATTTCCATGGGATTTGGCTCTCTGGGCCGAGGAGCTCCCATCCAACTGGTCTGGGCAGCGGAAAAGGAGGGAACCAGCACGTTTTGAATGACTGTGTGTGGAGGGTTAATGACAATCTTCTGTTCAAGACTGAAGGGCGTTGGTAGCTGCAGCCTGGAAACAAATATAAGAGATAAGTGAAGTAGCAAGGCAGTGTTTGTTATAGTAAATTATGTCTGGACAAGGGATTGCTGAACTGTCAGTTACAGAACAGTGTCTGCTTGTACTGGTTTTGCTGTTCCAGACACGTCTCCCACAGGATTTAAGAACTTCCTTGGGAAGAGACCATGTGAATGTGCAGTTCTTGCCATTAAGACTAATGCATTTCCTTCTGATGGCTCTGCTGGGATGAATCAGTCCCCACGTGCACGCCTTGGTGGTTGGTGTCACGCCCTGCTGGCTCTGGAAAAATTGTGAGTACTGGTATGTGTGAAGAAGTCAGTATGAGCAGAGGAGGAATTATTCCTGAAGGATAATTTCAGGCTGGGGAGACTGCCTGCCTGTACTCAATGGTCGTTAGCATGTGAGAGAGTCTTCTCCAGAGGACCATTTTGCCAACATAATTCTGGCTCCAGATTGTCCTCTGGAAGAGCCCATCTCTATTGGCTGCAGGCAGTCCATGGAAAGCAGTCTTTCAAAGTTAAAATTAGCTTTTATGTGGACCCTTCCTACAAACAGGATTCATAGATATATATGCTTGTCAGTGTTTGACAAATTCTTCCAAATTAAAAAAAAAAAAGGCAAACCGTAGAATTTTTCTTGCAAAAAGGGGTTTTTGAGGTTTTTTTATTTGTTGTTGATTTTTTTTTGGTTTTTTTTTTGGCAAGACGTAAATCTGCTTTGAAGTCGAAGTGGCGACTTCTTTTAGTGGATGCTGGCAAGTATGTCAATTTTATAAAGTGCTGCAACGTCTCTACAGCCAAATAGAGATGTTGCCATTTTGCCTGCTGTGAGCTGCATCTTGAAAATGAACTGCTTTGCCAGCTGCAAGGGCAGCTGGGAGCCACTTGTTCTGTGATTTGGTCCTAGTGCAGGACAGCAAAGTAAATCTCTTGCCTCTCTAGGGCATATATATCTAGAGGGGCACATTTGTCATGTTTTCCATGAGCTACAATAGATTGCCTGGACAGTAAAATGCATGGATTGCCCATGACTGCTGGTCTCTCAGGATTGTTCCTTAATGGTTCAAAGCCAGCCCTGGCTGCAGAAAGGAGCACGTGTTAGAGGCGGGTTGGGCGAGTGCCTCTGAGCAAGTGCTGATGTTATTCCTTGGGACCATCCCTTTTTTGGAGATCTTTGCTCTTAGTTTAACATTTGCTGTTACTCTAATTCATTTACCTCGCCAGAATGGCACAAACAAAACCTGCAGGGGGGAAGGAATGGGGACAAATCATCTTTATGGTGAATATGTGACACCTCCAGCTGTTGATGATGTGCTGAATGCTACCTGAGTTGCTGATATTTGACCTCTTTATTGGTTTTATTTTTTCTTTCTTTGGTTTGTTGGGAGCCTGAAAAGCTATAGATGAAATGAAAAAGGACTAAAGAAGGGTAAATCACTTCAGGCATTCAAGTATGCTTGTGATTATTCTGTAGCAAGAGAGACGACAGACTGTGGTTATTTGGTTTATAAGTAGAAGAAAATACGATGAAATAAGTGAGCTCAGGGGCTTTTTCTTTACTTGCCATACATGATGGTTTTGTGTGTATTTAATAGGGACTTCACTGCTGCAGCAAATCATTGAAGGGAAACATTCAGTAGAATCCAAAGAAGGATTAGGCTTTTATAGGAAAATGAATTGCATTCGTAGCAAGTCTGACTACTGAGTACCCACAATGTCACTGGAGCCACCAATGATTTCTTGCTTCAGGAGGTGAGAATGTGACCTGGAGGGGCTGGAAAGGGAGTGTCTGTGCACTGCAGCTCTCCATCCTTCACTGGCTCTATGCCACTGCCTGTGTTTCTGTCTGCCTTGCCCTAAAATACCAGGTATTGCTGGGATATTGAGCAGAGTTCTTGAACTCGTGGGGCAGTGATTTGATCAGGCGTGACAGCTGCTAAGGACCTAAACAAATAGCAAAGAAGCTAATTCTGTTCTCCTATCTAAAATTCTAATCTTGTTTGTGACATCATAATTGGTTGCCATAGGGACAATTATGGTGTCATAAAAAAAGGATTAATGATGAGTTTAAGTGAGGATTAAGCAGCTGGAACAGATGAACTTTTTAATAACTCCTGCCTCCTCTGAAAGCTACTGTTTTGTGCATAAAAATATAGCTCCAAATAAAGAATGATGGGCTGGATGAAAGTAAATATGCACTGAAGGAGCTGTTATGCATCTGAAAGGATATTGCTCTAAGCTTCTGGGGTCTATCAGGATGCTGCACTGTAAAGGAAACCTCATCCATGTAGCGGAATGCTAGAATGAGCAACAGATCTCCTGTCTCATGGACTTTTCCAGGTGTGAAGCTCCTCAGTTTTTTATTTCTGTGCATTTTTTTGGTGTGTATTTAAACATGAAAAACGACGTGTACTTGGGGTTGATGTCCTGCTGTAGTTAGTTTGAAAATAAATATGAGGGAAGTGATTTGTAAAAGATAAATGATTTTTGATGCAACTTAAGTTATTCATTTGTGAGGGTGCTTTAAATTTTAGTGGCTTGTCTGTTTGGAATTGGTTTCGTCAAGAAAAACAGGATTCCTGGGGCTAGCATACCTCAGTATAGATCATCTGATGCTTTAGCTTTTGCCTGTGCTATAAAAGCTAGGAGAGCTACTTAACAGAGAGCAAATCAGGCAGACAGGATTCTTGTGCCCAAGCTGACAGGATCTGAACTACTGCATTAAACGGTCGGTTCATACACATTTTCCATGCTACTGATTGTATGTGATTTGTAAAGCAGAGTTTTGAAAAAATCTTAATTGTTTCTGCAGCATGGATGTCTGTGCTGGCTGCTTTGTCCTCTCGAGTGCTCTCGCATGTTCCCTCAGAGCCAGGCAGGCTCATGTGGCTCCACAGTTCCTGCTGCCTTTGCACTTTGACCCGACCCACGCCGGCAGTAATGGATTAGCAGAAGGGCCATCAACAAGAATTATTAACATATGACAGGGGATGGAAAAGTAGTGTGATGAGCACTGAGGATGGAGTCTGTGGCAAGAAACTACCTGAGGGCTTGTGTGTGGGTCTCGGTGCTTTGTTTTCTCTCTTGCTCTTGGTACATTTGCTTAACTCTTTCTGTCTCCCTCCTGGCTCTTCTTGGTGCCTCTGTTATGAGCTGGAGAGGAATGACTGTCTCTGTCTGCATGAGAGGGGAAACACAGGGTTCCTGAAGTTTTCTGAGGATCCAGCTCTCTTGCTTCTTGCCATGATGTTGGCCTTTGTTGTGACTTTTGAAGCGGAGTGAGAACAGCGCTGTTTGGTTGTTGGTGCTGAGCGTTGGAGCAGAGCTGCTGTTGCATCCATTGCTGAAGTGCATGAGAATCCCTACCAGAACACACTGGCTTGCAGACATTGTATGCCCGGTATTCCTGTGATGTATTCCTGCTGGGATTGCCTTCTGCCTTGGGGTGCTGGTGGCAGGTGAGGTTGGGCCTCTGTGGCCCTGGCCCTGCTCTTGCCAGCTGCATGCTGAGCACAAGCCTCCCTCTGAAGCAATTTCGGGGAACAATGACAAACTCTAGGGACTTGTAAAGTGGTTTTCAAAACCCTGTACAGGCATACGTAAATCTCTGCAGCATCACTGGGGTGGCAGAGGACAGGCTGTTCTCTTACCACAGGAGATAATATTCAAGAGAAAAGGTTAAACTACGAATTTTCCAGACTTTTGTGGAGGTCCTTTCAGAATACCGGCTCAGGGACACACGAGCTTGGGCACCTAAGAGGCTTCCTCTGATTTTTAGCCAGGCTGAAGATTTTACCACCATTATAAGGGATTTCTGTGAGTATAGTGCCAGAAGGTTTGGATGCTCTTTCGCTGACTGCTGCCTTCTTTATGCTGTCTTTCATTTATCTCTTCTCTCTCAAAGTCTTTGACCTTCATTCCTCCTGGATGAAGCAGCCCAGCATAGAGCATTTCACCTCAATCTGCTCTTGTGCCCCCAGGCAAAGGATTTGCTGGCCAAGGATCCCACCCTGCTGTTTTGCAATACTTCGGGAAGAGCAGTTTGTAACTGCCATGAGCTGTACTCTGGCTAGTCCTGCCCTCTAAGGTAGTGATACTGAAATCAGCCAGAGAACGAGATTTTTAACACAATTGGAAGTATTAGAAAGCGGGCATTTTTTATTACAGTGCTGGACACATCTGGGGGATTTTTCCTCTAACTGAATGTGGGTCATGAAATTTTACAACAGGGTATCTAGTCCATCATAATTAAACATATTCATTATGACATGTTTCCTAGCTAATACATGAACATCGCTTTTCCTAGAATTAATTTGCATGCCTCTGCCTCTTACTGGAAGTCCTCTTATGGTCCTAGAGGGTCATCTAAAGGGGTCTCTGGTGGTCATATTCACTGAGAGCCCCCAATATTTTGATGACCTTGCGTTGTACTTCTCTTAGTGCATGTGCTGGTATTTCTTGTTGCACAACTTTGCCACAAAAGCTACGATGTTCCTCATTATCTGTTTATCCACTGGTTCCGACTACGTTTATCATCCCGTGTGCACACTTTTACATTCTTTCACCTAATTTGCTAGTTAGTTTTTAAGCTCTATGTTGCAGCTTCAAGGGAATTGAAAATTTCTGTTCTCCATGTTGTCTGCCAGTAGGAATATTACAGAGTAGGAGCATTGCTGCTCTGAGCTGGGCAGGCAGGTTGGGGAGTTCTGTGCTGCCAAGTCCTGGAGCAGTGAGTGCAGGGCAGAGTGGCACGATGAGCCCAGAGCAGGGCAGACGGCTTGTGCCAACACAGACCTCTACGACTTGGGCTTTCAGGGGGAGCTAAAACCCTCTGCTGTCCAGACCTCGGTAGTTCTCTTCTGAAATAGATTATCTAGTTGAGTCTCTCACCAGATCACACCAGTAATGCCTTGAGGAATGGCTAAGAGGGTGCTGATAATTTTATCATCTCCCCCAGACTGAGAAGGTGTGCCCACCACTTGGTGTGGAGCTTCAGGCAACTTGAGAATGTGATGCCCAAGGAACTACTTTGTTATTTTTTCCATCTATGCTTATCCAGCGGTCTGCAAGCTCCTCCCTTCCCATATAGATACGTAGGACTCTGGCTACCCTGGGAACACCTCAGCTCAGTGCCAGGCTTCCTCAAGGTTTGTCCTGGTGTCAGCAGTGTAGTGATGGAGACCTGCTGGTAGCTCAGAGGGGTGAATCTGGGAGAAAGCACTGCCCTGGCTTCCTCTCAGATGTAGTTTTCCCCCTTAAATCCCAAGTGCTCCTTTGTAAAGTCAGAGGCATTCTGTTTGTTTTCAACAGGCTGCACCAGATTCCTTCCTTCTTGGTTGCAGCAAAGGCAAGGTGTACAGCTGGAAGGAAAAGTATTCTGTTCTAACTCCTGTGCTATAGAGCACTGGAATAAGCATCTCTCAGTTGTGTCTTGGACTGGATACTTGGTCAGTGAGAGGGCACGACTGTGTGCCTCTGAGCTGGGCAGGAGAACATTATACATGAGCGATCACATGCAGCTGACAAATGCTGGAGGCATATGATAAATTGGACCTTCGACTGTCTCATACTGGAGAAAAAACGGAGCCTGGCTCTCCGCTGAATGCCTGCTGTGCTGCTGGGGCTGGTGATGGAAGTGCCCCTTGTGACAGGAGAGCTTATGACCTGCCTCTCTGTGGGTGAGGAACAGGCTAGGGCTGTCCCTCCTTTCAAACAGGGTGTGAAGTACATCTCTAGACCAGCACAACTGTTCTCAAAGTCACCTTGCCCTCGCAGAGTTCAGAGCTGCAGGGGTGGACACCAGCAGCACTTTCTGCCCCCAGGCTGAGGGTTTTCTAGAGACTGGTCCTGCCTGCCTTGGCTGCAAAAGTATTCCCTGAAAATGCAGGTCTTGTGATCTGAGGAGGCATTAAGCACAGATTAAACTGAAAAGCGTGTGGGAGCAGTAGGTCTGGGTACTAACATCTGCCAGAGCACAGAGGAAGTACGTGAAGCAAGGGGAATTTCTCTGTCTGTTGATACCTAAGAATTGTGAGCCAGAATGCTTCAATTATGTGTTTATATAGATGTCTCAAGCTCCCTGCTGCTTTCCAAAACGCAGCCATAAACTAAGCCTGTTTCACCTTCTGACATTTAAAACCTGTTTCCATTTGCTATGTCAAAATCTCTCCCCTCTTCTCCCCCAGTATTTTATCTTCGTCCTAATTAATCAGAAGATTAATAAAAGCCCCTACCCAAATCTAGTAAACAGCTTCTTAAATTCTAGATTGTGAGTTTGTTTATTTCACTTTAGCCGGGGCTGAAGTCTTTTAGCATTTGTAGGTTACTGAAAAGCCTTTGCATAGGAGATATTAGTTGGCTCCCAAATGGGTAAAGACACTGTTTTGGTTTTATTAGTGATTTCCATATCAAAGAGAAGACCGGGCTCTGAGGCTAACCTGGAGACCTTTGAAAGAAAGCTAGAGGCAACCAACATCCCAGATCCCATTAATTTCCATAAGATCTGCTCCGCAGCTTTTTGGATTCCTCTGGAAAATTGCTGCAGGGGGTTTTACTGGATGCGCCTCACAGGAGCCTTCTGTGGATCAGGGTTTTGTGACTCTAACCAGGATGTTGATGCTGTCCTTGTTTGAAATAGGGACTTCCCATGGGTGAAGCAGTAACCGTTTATATCTCACCTAAATTTGGGCCTCTCTTCTTAGGGTTCCCCTTTTTAGATAATTTAGGAGTATTAAGTAATAAATTCACTGCAAGATATGTGTAGATGGGAAATTATTTCTGGGTTGATATTTAATTTCTGAGGCAGTGTTGTTCAGTCTTATGAGGTTTTTGATGGTGCTAAATGAGAAAAAGAAAACCCTCTAGCCAAATATCTCTTGAACAGAGCCCCCTTTTCATCTGAGTCTGGGAACATGAAAGTACAAATCTGTCTCTTGCTGAAAAATTTCATTTCTGTTCTAATTTGTAATAGGACTCTAGGTGCTGAAACAATTTTCCTTTCTCTGCAGATTTATCCTGAGCATTTGCCAACAGTTTGGAGCTGAATGGATGTTTAAAGTACATTTTTCTCTTTTCTTTCCACTTACATGTAGTACAAGGAAAAGTCTAAGCCAGTTGCTGACCAAAATGAGCCATGGAGACAAAAGTGTTAAATAGGCGTCAGTCTATCTTACTTTAGAGGATGAGTCAGCTTTGGTTTTAAGAAAAACATTTAAAAGATGGTTGGAAAAATGCTGAATGGAAATACTTCAGAAGAGTCTCTCTGTCCCTGAGAGAGAAGATGCGAGATTTACTTATCTCCATGCAGAAATGATCACAAGGGTTAAAAGCAGTAGAAGTGAGGAGCTCATACTAAATTGAAGGGGCTTCTTTGGGAGTATGGTGCCCAGTGTCCCCAGCTGGCCATTTATGGCAGAGGAAATAGTTATTCGAGGTGAAGATCAGGGATGCAAACCCAGGTCAGTGAGTCCCTTGATTAACAGGCACAGGTGCTGGGAACATGTGGGTGATGGGATTCCCAGGAAGGAGAGAGAGTGAGCTGCTCTCTGTCTGAGCCGGCTCAGAGGCCGTTGGGGCTGGACTTGAGTTGAGGCGGTGGAGGCTTGTTACTGCCCTTGGCTGGTGAAGCCAGAGGAGCTGCAGAAGGTGGGATGCTGAGACCACTTTTTGGGGAGGACACTTCTTTGTGTGTGTGCTGAAGCTCAGCCATTTTGGTAACAGGATAGCAGGTGTTAAGGGGAAGGGAGCATTTAGAGAATGGAAAGATTGAAGAGTTGGCAGACATCTATGAAAGGTTTTTCCTCTCCAGATTTGTTATACCGGCTTCCTGTATTTCACAGCATTACCTTTTTGAAAAAAGGATGATCAGCCCAAAGGGATAATCTTCAGCTGTAAAGCTGGAAAACACCAGCAGAGAAAAGCAGGTGATGTGTGACACAAAATAGCAAATGAACCAGCTAAAAAGCCATCTGAATTCCCTATAAAAAGAACATATTGACAAAAAGCACAAGAGCTCCCATTAGCATGGGATGGACTATCGCTGTGTACTGTAAATGAAGTAAATTTATTCCTGAATCCACTCTGACTTTAAGAGCTTTGCTTATAGCCAGACAAAATGTTTCTTTGAAGAGCACAGCTTCTTCTTACTCATGTATAAAGATGTACCAGCAAACTGTGGTAATGTATTATGATTATACTGCATCACAGGGTAAGGGTTATTAGGTGCTCTGCCTGGCTTTGTTACTTGTTTTGAAAGGCTACAGCACTGTGAGCTTTTACCAAGCCACAGTGGTTATCTGCTTGAAGCAAAAGCTAGAGATTCTTTATTTACTGCTCTAACTCTTGATGCTCATCCCTGGATTTGAAGTAAAATTTCAGGAGGATCTGGAAATTGCATGGGTTTTGCTTACTCTGCTTTTACTTGCTGTCCTGATGTTCAAACATTGTCAGGTCCTCCATGGAAAAATATAAGCCAAGAAGTTTGTTTTTTTTTTTTCTTTTTTCCTGTTTTATGAGTAGCTACTCATGTTTTCGCCTAAATATAAAAAATGGGAAGGGAACTGAAACCTACTCATATGATAGTTGTTCCAGTGACCTCTCAGGAGCCACCTCTTCCCTCCTTCTCCCCCTCATCTTTTTTTCACTTGGCTACCCCGGGGCAATCACAGGGTACTCCTCAAGCCTCCCTGGATCTACTGCTTTCTTGTCTTGATGCTGGGCAGCTCCTGAAGTTGACAAGAAAGTCAGACACTGGGTGCTGGGGGCAGGAGCCAGCAGAACCTTTCAGGAATGTGGGACCAGTGGAAGGACAGGCATCCTTGGAATACACGAAGGTTGGAAGCTTTCATGCGTGCTGGTGCATGTCTATCTATGTGGTCCAGGTTGTGGTGTGTGTATATATATCTCTGTGGGCCATCTGAACAGCCCAAGTTAGTAGCAATGTGTGTGTCAGCCTGTTGGTGTGTGTACAACAGCGAGCTCACGTAGTAGAGAAACAAAGGTGCTCTTTAAAGGGCTCAGCCTGTTGGTTTCTGTCGTGGCAATTTGAGTGGAGAGCTAAAGAGGAATTTTCTCCTTAAATGTCACCGAGAACTAAGTGGCTTTAGATGTATGGTGTGGAACGCTCGGAGTACTGGGGTGTGACAGAGGACTTTGCAGACTCCAAATGATGTTATGCTTTTAATAACTTCTTGTGAATTCATGCCTTGAAGTGCAAGAATTTTAGAGGGGTTTTGTGAAGGGTAAGAGGACTGAAATCCAACCTGCCCTCAGAACAAAGTTTGCTTAAAGCTTCTGCTCTGTGCAGTTTTCATTCCTCCTGCAGTGAGGGTGCGATGTTCTGGATGCGGCAGGCGTGCTCTGCTGCCGACCCACAGGCAGCAGGCACAGAAAGCTGGGCCACCTTCAGGATGCCAGGGCACTCAAGAAACCTTTCCTCTGTGCCTGCCCCTTTGGTTACCTGAATGGACAGGCTGAGCACCCATCTCTACTGGTTATCCCCCCCTGGTTTCCAGTGAGTGGAATTCTTATGGGATCCCCAAGGGTCAGCTTTCCTATTATCCTCCTTCATTTGTTGAAATCAACCTGGCCTGGAGAGCTGTAAATTTAGTAGTTTCAGAACCCCTCAATTTTATTTGTAACTCTTCATGGCCAAGATGTTTCTCAGTGTGAATGCACACAAATCACGGTGATTTGGAAGACAGGATGATGTGTTTGCAACAGCCTCTGTACAGACTGTATTAAATACAGAATAATTTGGGACAAGGGAACTCCAATTATTAGTTCCTAGCTTTCACCAATGAATCATACTATTGCATGTAGCTCTTCATAAATCTTATTTAGTTTATAACTTTACTTGCTCTCTTGAAAGATGCAGCCCTGCAGAAGGTACTGAACATGGCAAACCCCTCTGCACTGTTTTCTCAGCTGTTGAGCCCTCATGCTGTGCAGTGGTTTTCTAACCCATCCACTCTCTAGTTTCTACTTCTCTTATTCTAACTCTTAAGCTTCATTCAACAGGCCTTTATCCAAGTATTTTCCTGTCTCTGGCTTAGCAGCATCCCTCGTAGAAAACAAAGATGGGCTCAGTATGAAATGCTGTAGGATTAATTTGTTCAGTTTTCTGCTCATCTCATGTCTAATTTGGTATCTGTTGGAACAGACAGAGTGACTCCCTGTGATTTCTTCCCTGGCTACACTGGGCTCCATTGTCCAAATGTGATTTTGGAGCATATTTTCTTGATTATTGAATAGGTGCAGATGACTGTATGAGCTCCTTTAGCTGTGGTCCAAGACTCTGCACCTTAATTTCGTGTCTACTGTACTTATTTCTCAAGTTCCATTGATTTTTTTTTTGGTCCTTTTTGTAGTTTTTGACAGGAGATGGCATTGTAGAACGTAAAGTGGTGCTACATTTTATTTCAATTTTGTTGAATGTAAAACAATTTTTCTTAGTCATAGTGGTTTGCCCAGATAAGTATGTAAGCACTCAGTGTTTACATTTTGGAAGTTGGGGAGGGACTAATACTATGTAGCAGGAAATTGGATTTTATATAACTGAATATAATACAGCAAAAGTAGTCTGGTTTCTTTTAAAATATTAAAAAATTTTCTTATTTCATGGTTATGAATTTTGAGCCCTAAAATTTGTCCTTCTGATGGTATTGGCTGTGAACATATTTTTAAAATGTAATAGCTAGCTAGCAGTGGTAATTTTTGGTAAATCCTTGCTGCGTCTGGCTGCTTTCCCCCCAGTTGTTTACAAGGCCATTAAGTGAGTGCATCTAGTGTTCAGATTTCTTGTTGTGGTACAAGATGAGGAAAATTTTGGTGGCTAGGCCTGCATGCTTTTCTTTGAGTGTGCTGGGAATAGAAAACCTGTTTTCCTTCACCCCTGAAGGGATGTTCATCAGAAATACTAATTTGCCCTCTCCCTGTGAGTTGGGTTGTGGCAGGGCTGCTGCTGGAAGTGCTGGGTGTTTCAGATGCAATGTGGTCCAGAGCAAGATCAGCAAGATGTTTTTGTTTTGTTTCCTCCTTTGGCATCTATTCACATTACCTCAGCCCTCTGAGAAGCTGCAGTAGGTGGGGACTGATGGAGTGACAGAGTCCCAGGAAGTGAAAATTGATGAATTTGTGTTTTGAAGGAGGGGAAGAGGAAAGGCGTGTTCTATGACACGCTGTATTAATTGTTTCAGGAGAGGATGTTTGTGTCTTCAGGCTTTCTGTGGCTCAGACTCTGCTCTTCAGCTGAACCTGAAGACAGAACTGAGGCGAGGAAATGAATGTGTCACCTATTCTGACTCTAAATAGTGGTGATGATGATAACAGCTTTCTTGGAAATTATGCATATAGGGATGGAAGGTTGAAATGCTGCTGGAGACATCAACCAGCTGATTTTGAAACAGTGGTGTACTTAACCCTCCTGCCTCCAAACATAGAACTCCTCCCCCTTCTCTGAATCCCAGATCTCCAGCTCTATTTCAGGACTTGATTGATCACAAACTTCCTGAAATAAGGGAGAAGGCTCAAGGAGGATGTTAAATTTGGATATTCAAAGATGTTAATTGCAATAGAACCAATTTCCCGATGAGAGCTCTTCTCCACAGAGAAGTCATCTCATCATTGTAGAAACACCACCATAATTAACAGGAGCTGAAGCACTTATTGGCAGCTCGTCACAGAGGCCTAGGTTAGTATGTGTCCAGATATTATATCTCCTCTCACAGGAATGGTATCTTCAGGCTCAAAAATCAGGCGTCTTGGATCATATGCTGCCTCTCTGTTACTGCTGATATCTCAGTTGTTCTCTGAATACCGAATGTGTGGTTCTTCTGTCCACTTATCCAGACTCAGAATTAGACATCTCTTTGGGTAAAGTAGTCCAGCATCTGTCCAGAGTGTGTAAAATTCAACCCAATTTAAAAAACCCTGGAAAAGTGGGGAGGGCAACCTTTCTCTTATGTTTTTTCTTCCTAGCTCTGTTTCCCTCTGGCGTTTTGCGTGCGAGGCTTATGCTGCAAATTTGGACACTGAGAAGATAGTGCCTGCCTCTGCGTGAGGAACTAAACAAATCCAGCTCCTGTTATCCAGAAAGCAGACTAGTGCAGGGCAAATCAGAAGCCTGTTCTATTGGAGGTGGTTGGAAGGGTTGCAGTGCAATTACAGGAGAGTCTTTTACCTGAGATAAGCCACAGTTTGATTTTTCTTGTAGGTTTCCAGCAGGGTCACTTGGTTGTGTGCATCCCAAGTAGGTTAGACTTGGAAGTCTTTGGCCAGGGAAGACTGTAATGTTAGAGTAGAAGAGGTGCACATGAACTACAGTTGTATGGATCAGGGAAACTGCAAAAGACTATTGCACAGAAAGCAAAGCCATTTGCCTAGCTCCAGGTGTTTCCAGCATTTTGCCAGTGGATATGAAATGAAGTCACACAGAAATATGCTTCAGAAATGGGCACTGTTCCTTAATCAGTACACAAATGTGACAGAAGACTATTTTAAGAGCCTCTACATTTGGTACAAAGGATGAAGATTCCCTCGTTTAATCTGATCTGTGCACTCCTTCTGCTTCAACCTTCTCCTCAGCCATTTTCCCAACTCCCACCTGGTGCTGCCAGAATTAGAAGTCTGTCCCTGTTCCCACGTAAGCGACCCACGACTCAGCAGGCCCCCTGCCTTTCCCAGTCCCTTTCTGCTCCAGGCAGACAGCTTTCCCTGCACATATCCCTGAATGTCAGGAACATGTTCTCTGCTCCCACTGCATCCTCCTTCTGCATGAACATCCCACTCCTCTCCACCTGTTGCTGGTTATGGAAAAGGAACAAAAGCGAGCATGAGCGAATGTGCAGAGCGCTCTGTACAGCAGCAGAGGAGTCAATCTGAGCAAATCCCCAGCTTTAGCAAAAGCCTTCTCTCCCCTGCAGTGCCAGTGCCGCTTTGCAGTTCATGGTCCTTCCTGTGCTGGCACAGGCACTGGGACCCAGGGGCTGGGAGGGCTCTTTTCTTGTCTTGCCTCAGCCTCCTGCTTTGCGCCCGGTGACCCCCAAGCACCACTGCCTACAGAGCATCCGTAGTCTGGTGGGAAATTAGGGTACCTGCTGGTCCTAAAACCTGATGAGAAGCTTTTGTTGCCTGAAACATCTTAAAGCAGGGTAAATAGTGATTTACAAATCCCTCGTTTTGCTTGGGACAAAACTTCACCATTTGAAGGAGCGGGTAGGTTCCTAAACTAGTCTATGGCACACTGTGGCTGTGGTCTGCACACAAAATGTAAATCAAAGCCAGACCCCTGTGCAGCACATGCACTGAGCTGCAGGGCAGCACTAAGGCCTCTCCCTACCACGTGTCTGGTCATGGCTGATCTTCTGTGCATGACAAACCTCACCTTTGCCAAAGGCTGTGCTGGTGGAGGAGGAGAGCTACCTTAGACCTTCTTGTCCCAGTGTCTCCAAGCACCAGCTCAAAATGATCTTGAGAGAAGCTACAAGTGCAAGTAAAAGTTGAGCTCTTTTGGGTGGGTTTTGACTGGCTCTGTCATCCTAGGATGGGGGAGTGCAAGAAATGTGGGAGGAAAGTTGGATGAGAGAGGGTGGTTGGGTGAGGATTTCAAATATGTGCAGGAGTACGTGCCTTAATGCATTGAGTGTGTTGGAGGTGAGGAACTAGAAAAAGAGAAGTTATCTTAATAAGTCTGAGTCACTGAGTGAGTGGGGGTGGTGGCAGAGAAGTCTTAGTGAGGCAGGGATTCATAAACTGAGGAGGACACTGGAAATTTTGCATGGGCTGAAATGTGGAGGGGAAAGGAATGAAAACTGCTGTGCCAAACTCTCGTGAAGAAGCCTTTGAGCTCTTTGCAGTGCCCACCTATTTCTTTACAGTGTTTACCTTGTGAAGGTTGTGAAAACAGAGCATGCAAACCTTCTGAATGACTGGAAGTCTAATCTCAAGTAAATGGCAGATGGTTAATGTAATGAATAAATCTTGGACAATTTTCCCTTTGGCCCCTAGACTACCTCTTCCTAGTTCAGGTACAAACTCAGAGGAGGCTTCAGTTGAAATAGTTTCAGCTGAATTTCTTTCTAAGGTTGTTCAGCTATGAATCTCTGAGCAAAACTGGAGGTAGGAGACTCATGGGGATTGAAGAAGAAGAAATAGCCCCCACAACACTTTACTGCTGCTCTGTGCACTCTGACAGCCCAGAATATACTTTACATAAGGGAGGTAGCAAAGCCACTTGGGATTCCCATGTACACCTCTTCAAAAAAAGCAGCCCCCACAGAGAAGTGAAAAAAGCAAAGTAGAGGGAGAGAGGAAACTTAGGTTGAATTTAAAAATGGCTTTCCTAAAGAGCAAGGACCACGTTTATCACAGAAAAAAGACTTCTGACAGGGTGCAGATTAATTTAAAGTAGGAATTTGCAACACCTTCATCCAGAATATGAATGAACCTTAGCTTAACTTAGTGGTTTTTTATTCACTTGTCTCTTCTCTCTACTTGTGGGCCTGACCACACATGCATAAATATTCCCAGAGATGGCTGCTTGAGTGCTGCTTCCAGCACTCCTGTAAGGAGTAAGACGTAGTGGGAATGTCAGAAGGATCCAGATCCTAAGAGATTATAGTTTGGCAGAGTGCAGACTAGTGGGGGTAAAGTTAGCCAAATTGCATATTTGAAGTTTCATCTGAATTATGCCTGAACTTTGCGCTTTAAATTTAGGGCTGCTAATTTAAGGAGGTATATTTCTGAAAGAGTTTGGGGGGAAGCCTAGCTGCATTCCTGATAAATAGAGGTATAAGAGTATCCATGTGTGCTGTGCAAGCAGGGGACCTATGTGCAAAGCACAGTAATAGGACAACTAATTGTAAACCACACTGTAACAGCAGCTGCTTCTCTGGCAATTATCTGCCATAGCTGCTGGATCTTTCAGCTGAACTCAGACCAGCCCAAGCCTTGATTTAGCTAGAAATCAGCAGTCCAACTGCTTTCAGAATTGTGCTTTTATCCACTGGAGGCAGGCTGAGCAATGCAAAGTCTTCCATGGGGACCGTGATTCATATGCCAGTGAACAGCTGCTGCAGATCCCTGGGTATGCCCAAATGATCCTGAAACTGATGCTTCTGCTGTGGTGTGAGGTTATTTTGTTGTGGTGTGGTGAAGGATTAACTAGTTATTAATTTCAGGTTAATAGGGTCCTGGTTTGCTAACCTGCTTCGTTGTTGCATGCAGTAGGAATTCAGCCTCTTGAAAATCCCCTTCCACCTGTTCTTTTCCATCTTGACACTATTAATTTTCTAAGTATTTACTTCCATGCAAATGAGTGAGATAGCATTGCTCTTTCTCTGCATGGTATTTGTTGTGCTAAAAATTATGAGGGGGAGAACAACTTTAGAATCTCTGCATTTAGCATATATATATATATATATATGTGTGTGTGTGTGTGTGTATTCCTCCTGAGATGGAAAGCATGGTTAGAAAATTACACATGCACACAAAGCCATGTGGCTTTATTCCTTCACCCAGCATCTCTTGCCACTTCAGTTTTTTGTCTCTTTTTCAAGAAAATACATGAAGAAAAAAAAAAAATGGTGTCTCTGAGTGGGAGTTATCACCTTCTAAGTATTGGCTTAAGACCAGCTGAAACAAGGTTTGCTTGTGACCTACATAATGCTGGCCTAGATCTCTGGTCCATAGAAAGGAAAAAACTTATTTCATGTTAAAAAGCTCTAGGCCACTGCAAGCATCTTGTCTTTTTGGTGTTTCTCGTATGTTTAGCCTCCTTTGCTTTCTGTTTTCAGCTTTCATCTCTGAAACATCTTTTCAGGGCTGTCCCCTCACTAATGGCATTAAAATTGCATTGCTGATATATAGTGAGGTAGGACAAGGCTGATAATGGGAGCTGTAGGAGAAGGGAGTTGTCATGGGAAGCGTTGGAAAGTTTCACCTAAAATGGCTGGGATTAGGTGTCTCTGTTATCCTAGCATTTGGTTTTTAAGCTGCATTATCCTACCTGGTGTTCTCTGCCTTGCCTCTGATTCCTCTCTGGACAAATCCAGAGCACATTCGGGCCTAATGCGCCCCTCTGCATCACAGTGGCTATTTCTGCCAAATTATGGATATTGGACTTGCAAAGCTCATAGGAGCTGTGGGGGAAGGAAGAGAGGAGGAAAGGATGATTATCAGACGTATTATCTTTTTGATCTCTTTTTCAGGGAGGGAGGGAGTGGTAAAGGGAGGAGAAGGACAGAGCAGCCCATAAAGGAGAGTTTTGATGCTAGTTTATTTAACAAGCAAAACACATAAAGATTAGGGTTCCTATGGCAACTAGCTACCAGCAGAAGCACCTCAAGGATTTGGGGAGGAGTGGGGGGAATGATGGAATTGTTAAGCATGATGTTCTAACATTTTGGATTAAAAAGGCCTTTTCCCAGCTGCAGCAGGATTCTCAGCATATTTGCTGAAGAACAACATTTATGTATGAAAATGTCCTCAGCACCAGAGGAAGAGGACGCATTCTCCGTGTTAGTTGAGTGAGGCCTTAAAGTGAGCAGGAATTGTTTTATTGGCAGTCCTGTCATGTTCCCTCTCTGAGGAGTCTGAAGGAGAGGAGCGGGGGATGGCAGATGATCAGGGGAAGATGGAGGGACATTAGAAGCTGAGTGGCAAGTGCAGAAGGGACTCCAGTTAAGGTTTGTGAATATGATATCCAGCTCTCTCCCCTATTCTGCAAGGCCACAGGAGCCACATTCCTTCTCCTAGATGAGAGAAAGGTTGTATAACAACTTTCTTCTCTGGCCTTCAGACAATGCCATCTTAAAGAATTCAGAGAGGATAAGTGTGTGTACAAGCAGCACAAATCCTTAAAAAGTCAGTTTTGTTTGGCTTTTAAAAAAAATTATTATTATTTCCCCCAGTGCTGTAGTAGCTCCAAGAGCCTGGGTGCTTGTATTTGTTCTCTGCTTGATGCCAGACCTCCTGCTGAAAACATCATCTCTCACCAGGTATTGTGTTTTTTCCATTTGGATTTAAAATGCCAAATCATGTAGTCATTTGAATCTGGTAGTAAGGGGAGGATGAAGGAAGTTAAGTATAGCTTCTGTTTACATCAGCACAACATGGAAAAGAACCATCTTTATACAACCTCAATTCTTTGTATTGAGGGTCCTACTGAATGGTACCCTGATCAACCCCAACCCTGAGAGGTTGATTGAGTGATTTTCTTAATTGGGTTTTGTCTGTTGATCTCTCTGGCTAGATTTTTTTTTTCTTTTTAATAACTTATTATAATCGTGCTCTTCTTCCTACTAAAAAATCCTCTACACCTCAGATTGAGAAATAATTGTATTTGGCCTTTGGCATCTGGTGGTTGGCATAGCTTGCATTAGAGCTTGTGTTAGTGCTGAGCAGTGGACACAGGGAAGCGTTCCCTGCTCATGCTGGGCTGTGCACATATAGATGTGCACCAGCTTGTGCTGGCAAGGGTGAGAGAGAGAATCTGTCAATCAATCTAGAGGTGAAATCTGAAATCAGGCTAATTTTGGTGTTCACGGAGTAAACAGCAAGTTGTGAACTTGTCCCACCAGAAAGAGCCACTGTTTGAGTTGTGTGATACAGTTCCATGAACGCCGGCTATCCTAGGACTAAATCATTTCACGTTAGGAAAGCGTTTGCACTGCTTGTGACAGAAGAGTGCATGTAGCAGGAATGAGATGTGTGTGGGGCTTGTAGACAGATAAATAGCACAAGAGGATGAAGAGGCTTTAGTTCTGATCAGAAAAACTTGTGTCCAAAATTTTAATGGGTTATAGCAGTTAAGAAGAGGACCAATCCCACTACTGTTATAAATGGAGAGGGTGGATGGGGAAGGAAAAAGTTTAGGAGATGGGAAATATGCAGTAACATGATGAAGGGAGATAGGCTGCTATAAGAACCTGAATAGAATTCAGGAAAATGAAATATAATGAGGAGGTTTGAAACTGGGGCGGGAGGAGAAAGGCACAATGGATGCTGTGTGGGTAGGAATGAAGTGGGGGAGTAGGAACTGAGCAGGATAAAAGGGGAAGGGAGGAATGGTTAGTGGAGAAAATGAACGGGGCAAGGAAGGTAGAGATTTGTAAGGCAATGGGAGGGAGGAGATTTAATGGAGAAGGTGGAAGAAGGAAGGTAAGAAAAGAATGTAAGTGTAATGAGGATACTGAATTAGAGAGGTGTGGGGGATGGATACTAAAAGGCGAGAGTGGGGAAAGAAGGAGAAAAGGTTCTATTACCTAGGTAAAGCAAAGGGTTTGAGAGAGAGCACGCATTAATTTTAAAGGGGAGGGGTGCAGGGGACGGAGAGAGCGGTGGACACCAAAAACCTCAGAAAAAAATAATAGAGCTATAAACCAACCAACCAACAAAAAACCACAAACGAAAAAAAAAAAAAAAAAAAAAAAAAAAAAAAAAAAAAAAGTGAGAAAATAAAAGGAGAAGGGCAAAAAAGAAGAACCCCAAGGGTGACAGTGTGTAACTGCAGACACGGCACCTTCAGACTCTCCTCAGATACACACGTCCCTGTGAGCTCCCATATAAGCTTAACTTTGTGTTTCCCCTGATCTCCCACTGATGGAAGTGGGCAGCCTTTGCCAAAGGAAATGAAATCTCCACAGCTACAGGGTATGACTGTCTAGATGAGCTAACAAAAATGCCCTCCACTCTGCCTCTGCCTGTATATTTGCTACATAAATTTAGGGTGAGGACACAGATTCCGGTTTCTAATACTTTCCTGCTGTTCAGAGAATACCCTTAGTGTACATAGCACTGGGTAGCATGTGTGTTTTTGAGTAACTTTTATAATAAAGATTTTATTTTAGTGGTAGGAGCAAATGCTGTCCTCAAGAAGCAGATGTGATCTGTTATCTTGAGTGGCTGACAGATGAAACTGTACAGTGCAAATAATGCTCAAAATTGTCCTGTGATCAATACCTGAACTCTCTTTAAAGGGAGCCTGCTGTCATTCTCTTGCATATCTGCTCTGCCCTGGAACAGCCACAACAAGGTGACAGGCAGAGCTACAGGGACATTCCTGTTAGCTCGAGCTGCAGTGGCAAAACCCAGGAGGATGCATGGGATTCTTCCGCAAATCCACAAGATTTGTTCTTGCAGCAAGAGATGTGCCTAGAAATGCTACCACTTTTAAGGCAGACTTCCAAGTATCTTGTTCCCTGAATGAATACATGAGCATAGCCTGCTGCACACTATTTCTCCCCTGTTCTGGCCTGCCTGCAAAACAGCTTTTTAAGGGAAGCTGGGATGCCTACCCCGGGCACTCACTTGTGGCTGAACTCTGTCAGAGACAGGGAAGTGACAAACACTGCTCTGATTTGTAAGCACCGTGATGGAATTCTTCTAGAGGGGGTTGCAGCCATTCAGCCCACTCTCCCCACCAGGCCTTTTATAAATTTTTCATTGACAGTCAAAGATTGAGTCAACAGAGTAAGTGGTGGCCGGGTTGAAGCCTCAGGGATCTTCAGTAAGATCTTCAGAATCTGTCAGGCTGAGCTCTCTGTTTGGAGTTTAATAATGGCATGATGATGTTTCTAAGCAAGGGTTAACATTCCCAGGCTTAGTTTCAGCCTACCTAGTAGCTCAGCTTGCCTGTCTTGATCTCCAATTAGATTTCCTTCCACAATTGTCACCATCGTGAGCATCACTCCTTTGACTTATGTTTTCATTGGGAAATGACTTTTTCCTTTTATCTGGAAACTTTCCACTCCTGTTTCTTCTGTGCACTAGAATTCTCCATTAGTAGTAACTTCTGGGTGTTCAGCCCAATTTGAAGTAAAATAGGTTGCTATGTCAAAGTTGCATCTGAAATGCAGGATTTCAGTGGTAGGCTGAACATAGGTGGAAATCAATCACATCTCTGGCTAATCTACAGAAAAATGCTTTTCTGCCTGTGTGAGGGTTGCAGGTTTGTGTATCTGCCAAAAAACCCCAACTCTTTTGTCATTTCTGAAAGCATAGGGGGAAAAACATCGGACATGTAAAACCAAAAATAAGTGGGGAACAATAGAGAATTGGATGGGACTATGCTGATTGCTGAGTCCTGTTTCTGTAATTGCAGGTAACCATAATTGAAAAATCTGGGATTTGGGGGGGGGGGGGAGAAAAATCTGAATATTCTTGTATCTAAATTTTTAAAGAATTCTCATATCCCTGTAATAAAATTAAGCCCTCTAGCACAGTGCTTGAAAATCTCTCCTGTGCTGCAAGGAACCACCAAGTGAGATGTCAGACATTGCCAGCTTCCTGGGTCCCTGCTGGAGTGGGAATTTGGTGGTGAAAATACCCAGGTGATCTTGGGGAAATACGCAGGGCCATCTGCTATAAGGAAAGGTGGGAAAATCTCCAAGGTTTCTGCTAACCTGAGCTTGTGGGAAAGGCGCTGCTGATCTCAGGGTGGTGATTGCTTTAGTCACAAGTGTGTGAGCAAGACATCAGTCAAGTAGCTGAAGGTTTGACCGTGTGGTTAACAGTGCCAGTGCTCAAATAGTGGATATTCGTTGTAAGGAGGTCAATCAGTACAGAAATTAAAGGAATGCAAGGTGTTATTTCTAGTCCGACATCCACTAACACTATAAAACTGAGCCAAGATTTATAAAGAAGGTTAATTTGTTCTCTTAGACAATCTCAAAATAATAGCATAATCTATTGAGACTCCTAGGACTGATCCCTGCTAAATTGTCTCCCACACTTTTGGTGATGCTAACTGCTTTGTGCAAGTGTAACAAAGATGGGGAAGGTCAGTTGTTCTCCATCTGATCCCTGTCTTCCTGCTGCTGTAAAGGGAACCTGCATCTTTTCTTCTGTGAGTGGGCTTTATCTGTCCCCAACTGGTATTAATGCAGCTACGTGTAAAATCTCTATCATCTTTATGGTGAGTGCTGCTGGTTTGTGTTGAACCAGCAGTCTTGTTTTGGGTAAATTCTCTTGTTTGTTTTGGACATTAAGTATTTAAAGCTTCCATTTTAGTGGGTACTTTTTTTGGCTAGTGAAAGGAAAAACTGTTTGAATGCTTTCATTCTTTGTTTCATCCATAGAATGTTCACCCTCCTGCACTGACTAGGTAAGCAATTTTATAAAAGGGAGGTTTGTTTTCTTTTGCTCCTGATGCAGCTTTTCTTGGTAGCTTCAAGCTACAAGTTTAAGATGAAGCCTCCACCTTATGCAGATCTCTAGAGCTTTTTTAAGAAAAAGTCCTCCTCCCACTTCTCAAAGCTGTGTGGCATTGTACCACTGTTCTTGCTGTGTGCCTGCTGCCTGTCACAGAGCTGCATGGAGGCTTGGCTTCAGTTGTCTTCTTTTGTCCCTTCCCCGAGGTCTGACATGCTGCGATTGTGTCGTGACTGGACACTGTCTGTGTGTGAGAACACACGGTGCCAGATTTTCTCTATTTTGGTATTTGATCGAGGATTAGGAGAAACAGTTGTTTATTTTCATGCTGCTGTACTCCTGCAGTCTAAAATGGCTTTCAGAAAGAAAATGAGAAAATCCTGAGGGCATCTATGAATTCATCAGCTTTGAAATAGGAGGTGGCTACTGCAAGGACAAAATCAGTGCTGATAACTTTGCACGTGCTGAGGCAAATATTTTCCTGCAGCTGCTTTCTTCAGCAGGAGAAATTTTAAACTGCTCCTTACCTCATTTGTACTGATGAAGCTTAGTTGGCTCTCAGTGAGATCTAAGCCTATATTAGTGTTTGTAGATGGAAGGCACTAAGAATTTCCTGAAACAAGAATTTTATGTTAGGGGGAATAAAATATTGACGTGACCTGCAAAGTTCACCTGAATACAATGACTAAGACAAAAAGAGATAAATATTGCTCCAATCTGGGAGCAGGTGATTTTGGAGCCTACACTGTGCTGGGAAAGCTTTTGTCAAAGGAGGAGAAAATGCACTGGGAGGTGGGGTTGGGAGGTGGGGTGTGCTGGGCAGGGGGGGAGCCTGCGGAGAGTCTGGGTGAATCGTGCAAAGGTGATTTCTGTACTGCAGCACTGGAAAGGACTCTGGGGAGGGCCAGCAGCAAGCAGGTGTTCACCAAAGGGGAACTGCATGGAGTGTCATGCCTCCTCTGGTGATGGGCCAAGCTAGATGAGGGTTTTCCAGCTGGAAGCCTACCTCTGGCATGTCTGGGGAAGGACAGGTCAGCAGGTTGCCCCAGGAGCGTCCAGAACCAGCCAGAGGCGAGGCTCGAGGCTTTGCTGCTGAGTCAGTGCCTGAGGCAGCCTGAGCCTCCTGCAGCCGTGCAGAGGCTGCTGTGATTGCCCTGCAGGCAGGACTGACAGCCTTCACTCCCGGAGCATGAGCGCTCGGGCTTTGCAGAGCTACCTGGGGCTTAGCGCAGCTGGGAGGTTTGTGCTATGCTCCGTCTTGCTCCCACATGCTGTGCTCAGCAGAGACCTGCTGGTGACCCTCCTGCTGGTGACCCTTTTCAGCCCTAGTGACCAAGACTCCACTGCCAGCTAAGTATTTGGAGCTTCACAGTTGCTGAAAAAAAA